>PVJC01006558.1:0-54485 GCA_004026665.1 Murina feae
GAAAGAACGAATGGATGGTTGACTACACACAATCAAAATAGTAGAAGAGAGTTCTTGCAATTCCTCAGGAAACTAGTCAATCGATTGCAGTCCTTCCATTGAGACAAGTCTGTGGGAAATGGGATTTTGAGCAAAAAATGAAATCTGTCCCATAATCTTGGATGTGGCTTCATAGCTATGTTGAGCTCATCAGGTATCAAGAGAACTTTCCACATGGTGAATACTGAGTTGTTGAAACCATACTCCAGTGGGTCAGCATAAAATCAAAATGGAAAGAAGTATAAACAGAGTGCTGGTGTGGTGAGAGCTTCCCAAAAGCAGCTTTCTTATCAAGCCAAATGTAGCTTCTCTGGTATTTATTTCCCTGAACAAGCTACCAACAAGGCGAATTTTTGTTTAAATAAAGACTGTACACTTTTAAGCAGTAATAGGAAGTAAGAGAGAACTAGAATGTAAAGTCAACAGGCCAAAAAATACTGAAACAGGTGTCGGTGGAGTAAATACGACTGTGGGTAAAAGCTTCCGTCCTGCCAGACTTTCCCCCAAGCCTCACTTACTGAAAATGTTCTAACTGAAGTACATGAAACCACAGTCTGAACACCTGTTTCGTCTGCCAACTTTTATCAAGCACCTACCTCTGTTGCCCTCTAATGCAATTCTCACTGTGTTATTACTCATCTAATTACCTATCTACCTCTTCAACTTCTGTTTATGGTTCCCAAATTATTTCTTCCCATTCAGAGAGGGGTTGGGAGTGAGAGTTCCCTTGCTCTTTATTTTGTATCCTGAATGGAGCAGATGGTTCTTCTAAACGCACATCTGGTTGTGGACTAATAAAGTGCTCGAACTGGGCTCTACCAAGGTAATGCATGCCTTGATATTCCTCTTCTTTCTGGGAAATGCCCTCTTTTATTGAGATTAAGAAAAATCTTCTTTTAATAAACCAATCATAAAAGTTAAACAGCCCAATGGATTTTTGTCAGCTCTGACATGAATTGCTTTGGGTTTTCATCTTACCAACCCCAGGGGGAGAGAGGGTGGTACCCATGAGGGAGAGGCAGAGTCTGGTTTATAGTTTGGATTCTGGTATTGAGCACTCAATTTCTCTAAGTTTGTTTCACTTTTGTTCTTTGAGATGACTGAGTTAGGATCGTCTTTAAATCTCCAAACTCAAACTCTATAATTTGAGTTATCATCAGAATGCCTAAAAAAGTTGGTGACTTCAGGTGATGTTTAGATTGTTTTTGTCCATTAAAAAATTAATATATCATTTTTGCTTTAATAAAATGTCTATATAACTAAAATTATGCCTTTATTAATGAAATTCATACAGGAAAATACCTTTGTTATAAATCTCTAACTCTTGATCCCCTAACCAAACACACCAAAAAAAGTGCCATACTGAGTGGCTTACAATGCAGAAACTTAGTTCTCATAGTTTTAGAGGTGGGAACATTCAAGATCAGGGTGCAGACATGGTTTCTGGTGAAGACTTTTCCTGGTTTGCAGACAACCTCCTCTTCACTGTGTCCTCCAGTGGCAGAGAGAGAGAGAAAACACTTTCTTGTGTCTCTTCTTAGAAGGACACTAATCCCATTGTGAGGGCTCCACCCTCATGACCTCATCTAGCTCTAATTACCTCTTTAAATCCCCATCTCCAAGTATCATCACATTGGGGCTTAGGAATTCAAAATGTTAGTGTGTGTGTGTGTGTGTGTGTGTGTGTGTGTGTCACAATGCAGTCCATAGCATTGCCCAAAGCTTTCCCATTCTTCAGAGTTCAGATCCCTTGCTACTTCCTCTAGGAAGCCTTTCTAGATTCTTTGGGGGCTGAGGGGCTGGTCAAGGGCTAAGCTCCTGCCCTTTCAGATTGAAAGTACCTGGATACACATGGATCAGAGCACTAGCCCTATTATGTTCAACCCCTTTGTTTACATCCTCCTCCCCTCCCAGGCAGGCTATGTTGGGTTCATTATTGCCTTTCCTTCAGGACAGGCCGGGTTCATTACTGTATCCCTAGCTGCTGGCACACAGTAGGCTCTAAAATATGCTGCCAGAGCTCAAGAAGCTACTAGTTGAGGAGATAACACCCATAAATCAATCACAATACACTTTGATCAGTGCAATGATAGGAACAAGTTCAAGGTCCAGAGGAGCGAGATGATTAATTCCATCACCTGGGGAGAGGACGATGGTTTCTCAGGGGCTGTGATTCTGAGCGGAGGTTTGCAGGGTTATTAGGAACTGGTCCATTGGATATTGGTGTGGGGGGAGGAGGCGGTGGGGACAGGATTAAAACATAAACGGGCATGTGCTACAACCCTGCCTTGGGCGAGCATTTTCATTAGGTAGATGGGAGTGAATCAGAAGGCAGGGCTGCCAGAGCCACGTGAGGAATTATTTGCTATTTGCTGGTAGGAGAGCCAGCCAGCCATGCCACAGTGGTTTGCAACAGAGAAATGAAGGTATCTGCAAAATGGTTAGGGAGCGGGCTCCCCCAGCCTCCTCCCCCTGCCTGCTGGCAAGGGCACGTGCAGCCAGAGGAACTTTACAAAGAATATGATCTGTGGGCAGGAAATGCTCATTCTTGTAGTTTTTGAGCACTGGGTGCCATTTAGTCATAGTACTTTCTTCAGAAAACTCTGATGGTAATGGCACCCCCACCACCTGTCGCTGTAATTGGGTTTGTTGTTTGCACCACCCAAAGCACATTACACACCTTGTCTACTTCGTCCTCAGAACAGCTGTCAGAGGTAGGCAGTTGGTGGTGGGCACCTAGAGAAAATTCTCATTTTCCATCTGAAAATCTTGGTGCTCAGCTAAGGTGAAGGGACCTGGAGTTCTCTTCCCTCAGCATTCCTGGCTGGCTCGTGGCCCTCGTTCAGGCCTCTGCTTCAATTGGACACCTCTGGTGTCCTGGCCGGTGTTGCCCACTGAAAGGTCGAGGGTTAGCTTCCTGGTCAAGGGCATATACCTGGGTTGTAGGTTCCATTCCCAGTCCCCTCAGGGTGCATGCAGCAGGCAACCAATCAATGTGTCTCTCTCACACTGATGTTTCTCTCTCTTCCCCCCTCCTCTCTTCCACCCTCCATTCCACTCTAAAAAGCAATGGAAAAAATATCCTCAGGTGAGGATTAACAATAAAAAAATGTGGCTCTTCCGAGAGGCCTGTTCTCGCCACTTAGTCTCAGCAGCCTCTCCCGGGCTCCCTGCAGGCATCCTGTTCTAGTCCTTTGTGTTAGTCTTCTATTGCCACGGAACAAACTGCCACCAACTCGCTTAAAGCAACACACATCGAAGATCTCATAGTTACTGTGGGTCGGGGCCAGTTGCTCCGCGGAGCCTGGTACATAGCAGGTGCGCAGTAAGCACGGGTCGAATGCATGAAGGGTTTGTCAGGGTCACATTGTTCGTCCTCGGCCACTCTGTCCGCCACGCCTCTGACCTTTTCACTACGGTCACTTCCTCCCATGAGCATAAGAGGAAACAGGTGAAATCCTGTTTCATCGTGCGAACCATTGTGCGGCCTGCTGAAGGCTGCCAGAGACTGTTCTTACGACGAGCGTTAGGTTAAAATGTGACTCACGTGGCAGAAGGTGACTTCCTGGAACATGGCAGATTGACTTTGATGTCCACTAACAGACGCAATACATTTTCTTCAGTTTTATTTTCTATCTGTTACCATCATAATTGAGGATCTCAAACGTTCCCTTACTAGGATTTGAAAAGATTGAGGGAAAATTCCATTGTTTTCGTCATCCCATAAACTATTCGCTTGGAAGGGATGAAAGCCGGTTAAGATTTAATAAAGGAAGTACCTGCCGTGGTCTAGTGGGAAATGTCAGATGGATTAGGTTTGAGCCCTGGTTCCAACTGGAGCTCTGTGACCTTGGGGAAATTTCTTAACCTCTCTGGACCTCAATATTCTTATCTTAAAATGCGTTTTACGAGGCAGGGTTGTGGTGGTTTTTACTCTCGTTTCTCATTGTGGGCTAGAGAAGAGTAACTTTAAAATAATGAGAACATGAAATGTGCAGATAAGGCAGCAGGTATAACTACCTCTTCACAGTCCTGTGTGGAGGAGAATGTGCCAACTCTGGCTCTGGACTGGGGAGGAAGGGACAATCTGGAAAATACCTGCCTTCCAAACATGGGATGGGGGATTTTTTTAGCGGAACACATCAGATCTCAGTAGCTGAGAGGAGCGCCGTGTTTTCACCACTCCTTCTCCCCAAACAGCTCGGAGCAGAGGGCCTGCATGCAGTGTCAAGTTTGAGACTCGACCTTATACGTGTTCTTGCTTCTCTGTTTCCAGAAGGCAGTTGCGCCTTCGGCTTCCTATTCTTCCAGGAAAACGTGCTTCCATGTCCATGGCAGGTGCCATGGTATTGTGGCTTTGGTTTTGGGTAGTCCCACCAGGAATTAGAGAGAGAAGAGGGTGCATTTGAGAGTAGGAAGGTCAGCTAAGAGGACAGGCCCAGGCATGGAATGGGACAGGGGTTGATGGTTTGTAAGTCACGTCCTGTACCTTCATAGCTCTTGGGACAAGAGGCGGCAGGACCCGAGAGGAGGGAGGCTGGGAGGGGCACGAAGGTAAGGATAGAGGTTTCAGAGTCTCTAGGGCCAGTCAAGGCTCTCCCATCCTCGTCCTTGCTAGACTGGTTCTAACACCTTACCGGCTCTCTCCTTATTTGATGAGTTCTATAAAATGTTCACATACATTCATTTTATATTTGTATGGAAGGCATGATTGTACCTTTTCCAAAAATGTATCCTTTGACATGGCTAAGATTAACCTCTCCCAGCCTGGTGTGACGGAGCAGAGTCAGATTTAAGGAGAACTCTGAGGGGTTCACAAGAGCTCCCAACAATGGTGACTTCCGGGAGGGAAATGGGGTGCCTGGGGGCTGAGGTGGAAGGGGAAATGTTTATAAATTTCTTTTTAAAACTTTTTTTGAACTATGCAAATGAATTAAAATTGTCAAGAAAAGGCTAAATAAATTAAACATAAATTAAAGAATAAATTAATAGTCATAATGAAAAAAAAAACAAGACTTCAAATATTTAGTAAAAAAAGAATAGGTTAGTATCTTCAGTGGTGCCTCTGGGTCATGTCTTTGGAGTGAAGAGAGGGTGGATAGTTTTGCTTATTTTGGCTATTAGCAGTTCTTCTGTGGATACCTTTAGAAACATTACAAGTGTTGAGAGAGAGATTAATATACATATTTTGGGCAAGGATAATCTTTGCAGTTGTACATGCTCCTGTCATAACGAGGTGACTAATATTATTAATAGGGAAGAGAGCAAAGGGGAGGCCAGACACGATAAGCTGCAACTTTACACCCTGCAGGGAACCACAGGTCCATTCTGTAGATCAAGGAGGAGGGGGGAAGAGGTCCAACAAAGGGGAAGATGGACATATGCCCAGTGAAGTCGGGGTGAAGTAGGGAAGGTGCTCGCCTGCCAGTCTAGCCTGGAAAAAAGATAACTGGTTAGAGGGGATGGAGTCCCTGCAAGCACGCAAAATCCCGAAGGATGCCTTGGTTAAGCTCCTAGTTAAAATCCCAGAAACAAAGAATTCTCTCTCTTGCTTATTTGCTCTTGTGTTCCTGTTTCCTTGCTCTTGCTTGTTCCATGACCTGCAGCAGCCTGCCACGTGGACCTAGAAACTGCAGGGCCCATGGCCATGTGGACCCCACACGCAATGGACTGCTGCTGGGGCACAAGCTGACCTGGCCTGGTGCTGGGCTGCACTGTGCAAATATGGAGTGTCCCTGGGCAGTGGCTTTGATCCTAGCTCTGCTGAAGACAAAATGGGACTTTTCCATGCTGGGATGGAGGGAGATGAGACCTTGGAAACCCAGGGGTTTAATTCCACAGAAATAAAGCTTTCCACAATACATCCTCCTCCCATGGGGGGGTCTCAGGAAATTATTGTTCCTATGCCATCCCAAGAAGCTATCTTCCACCAGTGACAAGTGGGGACACAGAGGCTACCCCACCAATACACACAGGCATAGCAGGTGGGAATTCTCCACAAATTTAGGTGTGCCAAGAACAATTATTTACATTTTTCTAAATTATTTTTCCAATGTTATAGCTTTAAAAAGTTCACTTTTCTAAGAGGTCACAGATTAAAACGGTGCAGAAGGCATTGTTGTAAAGTGAAAAGGAAGGCATTTAAGTAGATGATAGTTTTTTTATTTTCAAAATTCATGCAATTTTGTTTGATTTCATAGTGTAACTGTGCTCATTTTGGAATAAATATGTTTATTTCCTCACATCATTAGAAAAATGGATGCCCTGGGAAGACTGATTCTGTCTATCACATGTTCTCACATCACCAGGCACACAGCCCTCAGTTCAGAGGCTCCGCCCCCTTTTTGACAAGCATGACCGGCCTCTCCACTGAGCGTGTATTATTGTACACACTCTGCGAGAAGCCACGTGAATTAGTGGATGCCACGCAGGCCTCGCTAGCTGATTGGAAAGAAAAAAAAAGTTGTTTTCATTTTAAAGCAGTTTAAATAATTAATAAGTTTTTGGAGGTTGTCAAGGGTGAATAGCTGAATAACTTATTCAGTAGTAGGTTGACTTCCACATTCCGATGATAAAAACACATCTGATTTCAGGTTCAACTAATTACTTATTGAATACTTTAAAGATGGAATGTGCTTCATATAAATGCTTAGCTATAACGTGGTGTTGTTTTGAATTTTATTTTCTTAGGGGTCGGGGTTCCAATTTTCTTTCTGACCAACTAGATAAAATAAAATAATAACATTGATTTCTATTGTAGGATGTTAACTACCCGACACAATGGCCCAATACTTATACTGAAATGGTGGACATAAGTTGTATTTCCCCCAATTCTCATTGATGTGCAAAGGCAACTAAAGTGTTCACCAGATTCTGGGGCTTGAGTTTTAATCTAGAACACTCATAATTTACCTTCATCTCTCATTTTTTTATCCAAATAGTTTCACCTTCATTTGCATATTTTTTAAATTAAAAATGTCTAATGTTGACATTATTGCAGATGTCCCTGACTTCCCCCTCCCCCTTTGCCCAGCTCCACCCATAGTTTTCTTCAATTGCATCTTATAGTTCTTTCCTCTAGATAAATGACACCAGTTTTATTGTTTCTGAAAAAGAATTTATTTATCAACACAGAGAGCTAAGTTATACCTTTAGTTAGAGCAGCACACATACACATATGTTTACGTAGTTTAAAATTTTGCATAAATACTCATAGTTACAAAAATTCTAATGTAGCATCTAAGTCTCCATTTGTTTATCTGTAAAAGTGAGGTATCAGTAATTGCCTCATAGATTTGTTGAAAGGATGAAATGATGTATATGTAACATGCTTAGAATATTGTCTGGCACAAAGTAAATACTACATATATGTAATGATGATGATGGTGATGATTAGTGGTAGAAGTAAAATTTGAATTGTACTGATGAAGGACCAGGATGACGGAAAACTTCTAGGTGATATTTCATTTGAATTTTAAAGCTGGAGAAAGAAGAGAGAGAATAAGTGAAGTGGAGATAGGAACAGAAGGTCAAAAACAGAAGCAGTACCAACAGTGGATGTGAGGAGAGGAAGGGATAAAGGGATGTAAGACTAAGAGCGGGCTAAGCTAATGCATTTGTAATTTATCCTAAAAATCAAAATTTATTCTAGAAAATGAACCCATAAAAAATCTCCTAATGATAAGTAAGATAATCAGGTACTTGTTAGCATTTATCATAAAGAAATAAATCAGATGTCCAAAGACATATATTCAACAATACTCAGATAAGTGTTACTAAAATATCAAAATTTGGAACCCACCTAAATGTTCATGAATAGCGAACTATTTATGGCCAAATCATGATAATGCTTACCTGTTTTTATGCATAACATGAAAAGTTGTGCATGATAGCTTGTTGAGTAAAAAACACAAACAGGTTTTAAAATAGTCATATTAGGGTATCGTTTTGTAAGAAAAAAAATATATGCTAGGAAAAATATGGAAAGATATACACAAACATATTAACAGTAATTATCTCCTGGTTGCGAAATTCTGGGTGATGTAAAAATTTAATAATTTAAATTTTCATATCTATTTTTCTAGTTAATCACGAATACAACTAGTTATCTATTGAAATAACAAAAGGGAAGAATAGTGGTTATGTTCTGTCATACTAACATTGTTCATAAATGAAGGGAAACGATTCTTTTGCACCAGAGAGAACAGTTTTGTAAGTGGTGCTGAGGAAGCAGATTGAAGTGAGTGGAAGGTGAGGAGGTGGAGAGGCAGCACGACCTCCTGGAAGTGAAGAAGTGAAAGGAAAGGGAGCGCCTGGAGGAAGCCATGATGGAGGCGGGGCTTCTCAAAGGTGGGGAGGAGGAGGGCTCACATGCTTACCTCCAACTGCCTTTATTCCTCCTGGAATCCCGCTTACATTCTCACTTTCTTGACAAATCTCCTTCTTGAGACAAAGGTTCTCAGTGTGCTGGCTGCTAGCATTTTGTCAACCTTCTTGGGTATACTGCCACATTTTGATTGAAGTGCAAAAAATGTAATTTTTGCTACAACTGCATATGCCATGGCAAGGTCTGTAGGTGTGTGTGTGTGTGTGTGTGTGTGTGTGTGTGTTTCCTTCTAATCTAAACAAATCCAAGTTCCATGTGGCTTCTGAATTCTTCATACTTATCCAACAGCATTGCACACACTAGCCTTGGATTGGGAGATGAAGGAACGGGTTCCATTTGGGTCATTTATTAACTGTGCTATAATTTTGGGCAAATCCTGGAACCATTAGGAACTTCAGTTTCACTGTCTGTGAAGTGAGTGAGTGAAAGTGAAAATGCCTATTGTGAAGGGTGGTTTGAGGTTGAAAAGCCATGTGATTTGTGTGAAGATGCTTCGGAAACCCCAACTCTAACGTGTTTACCGAGCACCTTATGCATGTTAGGTAACATGCTATGTGACCTACAGATGCAATGATCAAATGTCCATCCAGTGCCTGAGACAGCTGCTAACCCGTGTCTCCCCCATTGCATCATCCAGTAAGATTTGTACATGCATGGCTTGTCTCTCTGTGTGTGTCTTGGAGTGTAAGCCCTTAACTTCATGAGACAGGTCACAATTGATAGAATAATTAGATGTTGCGTCCTAGGAACTAATTCGGTGAGGGTTTGGGGGTGAACATCACAGTAATTTTTCAGAAATAGTGGAGGTTCTTTGTATCACTGGCATGTGGTTAATATGATCTAGACTTTTTAATGTCTGTCTCTAAGAGGGGGCAGTAGAGAATGATGATCTGCGAATTGGTTGTGGCCATTGAAGGGTTAATGCTTCTGCTGCTGTAAAATGCTATTCAATGATCCCATGTGGTTCCAGTCCTCACCACCATCCTTAGGAAGTCCTTTCTAGCTTAATTAAAGTGGGTGCTTGAGGGCACCAGAAAGCAGGGTGGGGGCCTGCCACGGTCTTGGTGACTTGGGTAGGGGATATTTTGAGATGCTCTAAAAACCAACTTGTAGGCCGTTGTTAGGAAGTTAACAGAAAGCTGGTGGATAAGGCCCATGCCACAGTGCACCAGTATCTTTGGATGACTGCTTTTGCTTTTTGTTCTTTCACATAATAATGACTACTAGGCAACATAAGCCAAACCACTTAGATGGCAAACACCACTCTAAATGCTGTACATGTGTTATCCCATTTAATCCTCACAACAACCTTCTGACATGGGACCTTTGATTTTTCCGGTTTCAAATAAGGAATCTGAGGCTTGCACAAGTTCAATTGTTTGCCCAAGGTCATGCAGCTAGTAGGTGGCAGAGCTGGGATTTGAGCTCAGGTAGTCTGGCTCTCCAATCTGAGCTCTTCACCATTTTGCCCAGTTGCCTCCTAAATTTAATATTCACAACGGGCCTTGAAACAGGCAGGTAGATGTTATTATAATGTTTTTGGATAAGAAACTCAAGTTTTGCTAAACTTAAGTCATTTAATTCAAAGTCATTGTCCCAGGGCCTGCCGAGCCTAGTGCCAATCTCTCTTCCCTGCACTAGACCTTGACTAGTTATTTTGATTACTGGGAGGTGGAGGCCAGTCAAAGGGCTTTATGGATACAGTGCCAGGCTATAGTATCCACTTACTAACTCTTGCAGGGATGGGGGTGTGATCTTCCCATGTCAAATGCTTCCTAGTCCCACAGTGGCTCAATGTGGGAAGCATCAGTGGGATCTTGCCTGAAGCCTACAGCCAAGACCTTGGAGGGACTGGCCCTACAAGGGTAGGAGATATACAGCTGTCCTTTAAAAATTTCCCCTAAGATCATAAATTGTGAACCCAAGTCAACATCTGACTGGAACTTACCATTTGCCTTCCTGGGGACACATGTAAGAAAGCCAGCTTTCTAAAGAAAGGAACTCTGGCCAGGACATTTGCAGACATTATTTTCTTCTCTCTCTGCAAATGTATAGTGTGTCTTTCAGGAAGAGATGCAGGACCTGGGAAATCCTTGCTTTCAAGCTCAATGGTCTCCTCTAGCAGGTCCACCATGCCCAGGAGAAGGAGAAACACAATGGTCTCACACCCCATTATGGGCCTTTGGAGGGCTGCCCACAAGAGTCACAGACCTGGTCATTGATGGAGTCAGGACAGGAGCTCAGGGCTTTGGCCCTCTCATCTGTTGCTATTTCTATGATCTCAGTGCTTTTTTTCTAATCTTTTGAAAATGATTTTAGTGTGATTGCTCAAGGTTCTCCTGTTGAGACAGAATCACGTTGGCTGTGTCTCCATTCCTTAGCTCTAGTGTTCACCTTTGTCACTTTCAACTTTTGACTCCTTCAAGTTTCCTCTGTAAAATAACACCTGTTTCATGGGGTTGCTGTGAGGACTAGTGACTTACTACATATAAAGCACATAGTAAGTGCTCAGTAAACACCAGTTCTTATTATTGTTGGAATGGGGGAAAGGGAACTGGAATCTGACTATCACACATCAGGCTGGGCAATCAGCGTTTGTTATGTCATTGACAATTCAGGTCATCTTTGAGGTTGGAACAATTGCTACTATTGAAGTTGAGGAATCTGGCATTTTGAGAGATGATGGACAGTTATAAAAGTCACATAATCTGGCTCATGCAAGGGCTGTGGGCTTCCCACTCCCCTCTGCCTTCTATAGATGTACAGAAGGGTTTAGTAAAAATCCAGATTATAATTCAGTTCCCCAAACCTCACATTAAAAGAAAGTTTAGAAGTGTGAAGGTGGATGTGGATTCTTAAGACATGGAAAGTGATGTACATATACCCCATAGATTATACAATAAGAAAGATACTGTGGAATTTAGAAATGCTTTTTTAAAGCCAATTTAAGGTCCAAAGTGTTTTGAATTATGATGTGTTGGGGTTCCACAGTGGGGAAGAGATGTCATTGGAGGGAGTGATACTGTAAAGATGGGGTGAACAGAGTAGGTGAGTGGATGGTCTGTGGTGAGGGGCTGGAAAATCCGCGCATTCGGGCTCCCCCGGAGAGTGGAGATTGCATTTTCACACCTTCTCTCATTTCAGGGTTGCCAACAGTCTCAGCTGTGCGAGCCCTGTTCTTTGTCACAGGTTTGCTGTAATGTATGCATGTGAACTTGACATGGGAAAGTGCTCTGGAGAGCTCCCTGTGACTGTAATGGGTCCACAGAGAAAAGAGGACTAGTAGTCGTGGCCTCAGGGGATGCTTAACCAATCACCTGGGGTGGATGGCTGAAGCCAGCCCCTCTAGACACACCTGACATGGCCGGCTGGGCCAAGAACAACCCCACAGCTGGTGCTCGGTGTTGGTACCCCACATCCCGAGAACTTGTCCCCACTGCTTGGTGCTGGGATGTTGCTCATCCCAACACAGCAACAAACTTGATTCCTATAGCCTGATTCTCTCACAGGCTCTCAAATCCTCAGGCTTCCTTACATTTCAGCTCTATGATCCCAATGAATTTCCTTTGACCTCATTTATCCAAGTGCCATGATGGTGGTAAAAGAATATAGTTCTGTACAAAAGAGACGGCATCTTTGCACTCATCTCCTCCCCTTTTCACTGCCTCTCTAGAAAAATATGTTCGAGCCCCGTTGTGTGCCTCATCCTAGGCACTAGGAGCTCTCAAATTCCGTACGGGAAGCTGACTGCAACCCCAAATGCAGCCATTATGGGAAAGAAGAGAATTCACAACAGAGCATTATTGTAAAGGAGGGAGAATGGAGGAGCAAATGTTTGAACTGAAGACTTTCCAAGGGCTTCAGGTGCAGGGAGCAGAATGGGGTGTGAAGGATGTTTAGAGGTCACAGTTGCTTTTCCCTAAGCCAGCTCATTTAGGCTTCACTCGTCCCATAACCAGCTGAATTTAAAAGTCAACCTACTTTCCCCCTCCAAATTTTTTAAAAACAGTTTTAAAAAATGTATTTTTATTGCCCTAACCGGTTTGGCTCAGTGGATAGAGCATCGGCCTGTAGACTGAAGGGTCCCAGGTTCGATTCCAGTTAAGGGCAAGTACCTTGGTTGCGGTTCATCCCCAGTAGGGGGTGTGCAGGAGGCAGCTGATCAATGTTTCTCCCTCATTGATGTTTCTAACTCTCTATCCCTCTCTCTTCCTCTCTGTAAAAGATCAATAAAATATAAAAAAAAAAGAAAAAAAGAAATTACAAACTTAAAAAAATATATATTTTTACTGATTTCAGAGAGGAAGGGAGAGTGAGAGAGTGAGCTAGAAACATTATCAGTGATGAGAGAGAATCATTGATAGGCTGCCTCCTGCATGCTCCCTACTGGAGACCGAGCCTGCAGCGTGGGCATGTGCCTTTGACCAGAATCGAATTTGAGACCCGTTAGTCCACAGGCTGACACTCTATCCACTGAGCCAAACCAGCTAGGGCCCAACTTTTTATTTTGAAAAATTTTCACCCTTTCGCATTCACATTTTTTCTTTAATTGAATCATTTGAGAAAATGTTGCAGACACATGACACCTTAGCCGAACATTCCTGCAGGGGGCTCCTAAGAATGAGGACATTCTATTATGGAGCTACAAGGCCATGAGCACACCTGCTTTTTCCTTAACATGTTGCCTACTTGAGAGGAACTTACTATTTCTTTTGGTCTTCTTTGGGATTTTAAAGACAATGAAAATAAGACAAATGAAAGCAAAAAGTTTAAATTGTAACCAAATTTGAAGGGAAGGTGACCGAAGGGTTCAAAAGCAAATGAAATAGAGCGCTTTGTGCGTGGTAACCACAAAACCATCCCTTCAGTTTAGGAAATGCTGTAAATTGGCGTTGAGAGAAGCGAGCCAGAAATTCAAATGCCTCCACTGTGGTTGGCGCTCAGGGCAGGTGGGTGGCCAAGGGGACCCTCGGACACCTGCCGAGAAATCCGATTTTATCCCGAAGGCCCTGGTGAGAGGGCATGGCAAGTTTAAATACATGCTTTGGACAGACGCCCTGGTATCCCAGAGCTGAGGGACCGAGAAGTTGTGGGAAGTGGCAGGGTGGCCGGGCAGGAGGCTTTAGAAATAGCAGGAGGGAAGGAAGATAATGAGGCGCTGAACCAGGGTGAGAAGACCAGCCGGGAAGGGAAGGACATTACTGTTGCAAATCAGAGG
The DNA here is from genome assembly GCA_004026665.1 of Murina feae. Classification (NCBI taxonomy): domain Eukaryota; kingdom Metazoa; phylum Chordata; class Mammalia; order Chiroptera; family Vespertilionidae; genus Murina; species Murina feae. Next base: position 13,644 of record PVJC01006558.1, read on the forward strand.
GAAACAACCATCTGCTTCAGGTCCTCTGACCTTCTGGAAAATTACTGAATTGTGTAAAAATTACAAAAATAAATCCTGGACTCCTCAGTGGTGCCTTCCCCGCATCACGGCTAATATTGCTTCTTGCTGAGCCCTTGTCTGCACCCAGACCTATTCCTAATAACAAAGTCCCTGCTGTGTTCCAGGAATGGGACTCTCTCCATCTGCTTTGCTGGCACTGCATTTTTTAAATCTAATTTTTCTGGGGGAGGGGGCGATCTAGGGGATGGCTGAGTCAATGAGTAGGACTATTACCTACCTTCATACAACTAGCCACTAAATTATGGCGGGATTAGATATTGACTTTTTAAAACCATGCATCACAGAGATTCTGTTTGTGGAGGCCAGCCTACCTTCCTACTTAGTCAGACAGCTCCCAAGTTTCAGTGGAGAGAGTAAATAAGAACACATCTTGAGGACCAATGACATCCTTAAAGAAAGCATGTATGATTTTGAAGTTGAAAATGTGTTGTAGGTAGACAAGAAAAGATCCTCCTTCTTTAATTAATGCTGCTCTGAAGTAGCAATTACCATTGTTAGCTGGGCATTGATGGGGCATGGAAAAGATGTGTTGGCTCATTACACGCTCATGGGTTCTGTGTTTAGAAGTCCACCATGTGTGGTGTACATATCTGGGAGAGAGGCAAGTTCAAGGTTGGAATGGGGTGATCTTGGAACTTGTCCTAGGGGAAGAGTATGGCCCAGAGGAGGACCCTGTAGCTCTTGGTGTCAGAAAGCAGACCCAGCAGTTGAAGACTGGGGATGAAAGAAAAGCTGTGACAGGGGCCAGGTTACACAGGGTCACAGATTCTATTTGGGCTCCACTGTGGGGTGTGAGGTGAGGAAGAACAGGACAGTAGAGTGAAGAAAATGAACTTGTTTATTTCTAGAAGGATGATTTGCTGGCAGGGGTGGGGTGAGGTATGGAGGGTGAAGCAGCTTAGACATTTATGGAAATTTCCCAAAATGAAACCATATCATAAACAGGCAATTTTTTGCTCAAGCATTTAGCATCACACCTGTGTTCATCTTCCATTTCATAGCGATCCCTTGTATTGGTTTCCTATGGCTGCTGTAACTTACCACCACAAATGTGGTAGCTTAACACACAGATGTTTATCCTCTCACAGTTCTGGAAGCCAGAAGTCCAAGTCAGAATGCCGGCAGGGCCATGCTTGCTCCGAAGGCTCTGAGGGAGCATCCTTTCCGTCTCTTCCTACCTTTCATGAGTTCCCAGCCATGGTGTCCTTGGCTTGTGGACTCAGCACTCCAATCTTTGTGCCATCATCGCATGACCTTCTCTCTGAATCTCTGTGTGGCTGCTCCTCATCTCATAAGGACACCAAATCCAGTATGACCTCATCTAGAGATCCTTCATTACACCTGCAAAGACTTATTCCACAAATACGGTCACATTCACAGATTAAGGCATTAGATGTTGAATGTGTCTTCTCGGGGCCACTGTTTAACCTACTACGCTCTTATTACCAAGAGTGAGAATAAGATAGTGTTCATCCATTCAACTCCATATTAGACTCTGTGCAAGGAGAATAAGAGGATGGGACATGGCCACATGTTGCTCACAGTCTAGTGGGCCTGAGGCAGATGGAGATGCAGGCAGCCCCTTCTGATACAGTGTGGCCAGGCCTAGGGCAGGGTGTGTGCAAGTTACTAAGGAGCCCAAGGGAGGGGGCTCCTAACTCTGCCTTGGGTGGGACTGGGATGGTCTTGGAAGTGTATGTAGAAAAGAGATGAATAAGATGAATGAGGTGGGGCAGGCTTTCCATGTAGAAGGTATAGCACATGCAGAGGTGCAAAGAGAGGCGAGAGAGTGTGTGTGATGCAGTCTAGGAGCTGTGGGTATGATTGGGAAGCAGGGTGGTGAGAGAGGGGACAGTGAGAGAAGGAGGGGGTGAGGTCAGGAAGAGCTGGCATGTCATGAACAGGCGTTGGGACATTGCTTTGAGAGTAAAAGGGGAGCCGATAAAGTGCTTTGGAAATGAAAAGTGCTCTAAAATGATGAATAACATTACTGATTTTTTTTTTTTGGCATATGCTGGACATTTGTACTTAGTATAAGGAATTTCATTGCCTGGAAAATGTTTTGGGCACTAGAAGGAAAATGAGTATTTTGGTATACTAAATTACTTTTTCTAGACAGTCTGACATTAAATTTGAGAAGAAAGAATATTTAAGGGGAATGACTCCTTCCTCCCCTCCTGGTAGGAGAGAAAATTCAAGAAGGCAGATGGGTGGATAATCAGTTGTGGTTATGTCCACCCAGGAGCACTAGGGCAGGGGCCAGCAAGGTGGATTAGGCCCCAGGGGATCTCCAAGTCAAGGCATGGTGTAAGGGTGGGGCCCAGCCCCGAGGAGCACCAGGCCCTGCCAGGGTGGCTGCATGGTGGAGGAGAGAGGCTCAAGCTCATGCCTCTTCCTTGGGTTGGGTTCATGTGCCGGGCAGGGGTTGCTGATCCCCAGGAGTCCCCAGGCTCACGTGTGCAGATAACACAGTCCCCACTGTTTACAGTCATGACTGTGCACCAACTGAGCCAAACTTGGACAAGAGAAGTGAACCTTACTGGAACCTTCTCCTGTCTCCTTCATCCCCATCTCATGTTGCTTGCCAAGTTATGTTAATTATACCCCTGTCCACTTGTGTCCATTCCCTATTGCCACTGTGTGGTCCAGGCACCTTCTGCTCTCCTCTGGCCATAGTTCTTTTCCTTATTTGGTCTTCACATTGCCAGTCTCTCTTTGGCTCCAATTCATCTTCTATATAGCAGCCAAAGTGGTCTTTCTAGAACACAAAGCTAATCCTGTGTCCTTTGTTTATTTCCCACCCAAGGCATCTGCCCTCTCCCTGCTCCCAGCTCCACCATGGTTCCCAATGCAGCCTGCAACCCAGCCACTACTGACCTACCCGGTTCCTGGAGAGATGCCTGCCTCTTCATGCATCTGTGCATATTGCCCCCTCTACTGCCTCTGTCAAGGTTCTCCATCTTCCAGACAAACTCAGCTTTCCTATCCTGTAGGTATGTGTGCTCCTTCAATGCCATTGTCATCATCTCCCCATAATACATGATGTGTAATCATTATATTTACATGTGCCATCGTTATCATCTATTCACGGTCCATCTCTCCTACTGGGCAGTGGGCTTCCAGAGGAGTGGGGCTGTCTTTCTTTCACTTCATCATCTTTAGCTACCAGCCAAGTGCCTGGCCTGTGGTGATGGCTCAGTGAGCAACAGATGAGTAAAGGATGAATGTTTACTTTCTAAACAGGCGCCTTTATAGTCCCAACTTTAAAATGTGGTGACATGAGAATGTGCAGATTCAGGGCATACTAGGGGAGACCTTGATCCTCTCACCATTGTGAGTTCCATGTTGATGCTTCTGTTGCTGGTGTACAGAGCTGTGCTGTCTGTTTCTGGAGCCACTAGCCACATGTGTCTATTGAGGCCCTGAAATGTGGCCGGTCTGAAATACAGCCGGTGGGTGCTCCAAGCGTACAATATACCCGACATTTTGTTTGAAGGCTTAGTACAAAAACTATTTCACTCATAATTTTTATATTGAGTTCACATTCAAATGATACTATCTTGGTATATTGGGCAAAATAAAATGTATTATTAAAGTTAACTTTACTTTTTCTTTGTACTTTTAAAACATAGCTGGTAGAAAACTTAAAAACCACCTGTGGCTTGTATTATATTCTTGTTGGACTTCACTGGTATGGAATGTTCCCTGGAAAGAGCAAATATTTAAATTATTACAGTGAATATATGCATATGTTTTTATCCTCATCCTAGGATATGTTTATTGATTTTAGAGAAAGAGGAAGGGAGAGAAAGAGAGATAGAGAGAAAGAGAGAGAAACATTGATCAGCTGCCTTCCATTTGTGGCCCAATGGGGGATCAAACCTGCAACCTCTTGGTGTACAGGATGATACTGCAGCCAACTGCGCCATCCAGCCATGGCTATAGTAAATATATGTATTTTTAACTGAATATAAATATTTTTGCTTATTGTAAAGCATTTTGACATGATCAAAACTAGAAATCTTCACTATATCTTCTCTCTGAGATAGGCAGATAAGCATTTTGGAGATTTTTTGTCCATTATTCTTTCATATATAAAACAAAACTGAAACCATACTCCACATCCTCTTGAACACTAAGCTTTTTTTCCTTACAATATTGTAAATATATTTTTAGAAAAAAAATGATTTTGATGAGTGTAGAGCATTCTGGTAGGGATTTGGAGGGCTACACATCTTTCCTCTTCTCTGAGTTTCTGACCAGTGAAATATACACCTAGGGATCAATAGCCGATGATGAATGAAGGTCTGTTTCATGAAGCAATGTGCAGGCAAACTCCCAAGAACCCATCTTTCATTAAAGATGGATTGGAGAACATAGCTTAGGCCTAAATGTGGATCTTGAGATGTGTGTGTGTGTGTGTGTGTGTGTGTGTGTGTGTGAGAGAGAGAGAGAGAGAGAGAGAGAGAGAGAGAGAGAGAGAGAGAGAGAGAGCTGCAAGAAGGCAGGTAGAGAAGCATAACCACTGTTCTATCCCAACATATTTCACATATATTAGTTCAAGCTGAGCTATGTCGACTCTCCTAAGTCAAACTGGCTGTTCAGAATTGACATGTTTTGGTGGATATTGGTTGCCTCCAAGAATCATAGGTAGGCCAGACACAGTCCCCTCACCCATGACCTTGCTATCAGGTGATATCTTACCATGAGGTGGCAATGAATTCTGCTGCCTGTGCAAACATAAATTAAAAGCAGGACCCCCAGCAGTCATGGGTTTGAGCTTCTAATCTTGGGGAAGTTCTTATTCTTTACTCTTTGACAAGCTAAAAAGCATGTTGCAAGAAAGATGCACTGTAGGCAGGTGTAGCAATATCCCAGCTAGAGGCCAGATTAGCCAGCTTTCCATTTGGACCAGGCAATAGAGTTCTCTGGCAAGTGGTGCAATACAGTATGAAAGGTAGACCAAGCCAGAGTGTCCCATTGATGTCGACTGTTGGGCTCCTCAGACTTTTATGCTCCGTCATGCTGTAGTGGAAATACCTGTGTGGCATTTCAACCCAGTCTGTGTGCTTGAACACTATGCATTTCAACAGTGAGAAATTATTTAAAATATCCCTTAGGCTCACTGAATAAACCCGAAATTATATACTAAGAATTTGACATTTGAAATGATGGTCATGGAGTTCCTGTTTCTGGGGTTAAGACTTCGAATTAGGATCTTTCAAATATTAATTAACACTCCTGGGGTACATGTTTCTGATAAGGATTCCTCAAGTATTAACTAACCTCTTCTATGTGGTAGATTAAAACTAATTTACACACACACACACACACACACACACACTACATTTCCCTTACTGATGCACTTTAATATAAATTATAGGTATTATAACATGAAAAGTCTGAAAAATTTGGAGGATCATACAATCCTGAACTCACTTTTCAAGCCTTTAGAAATTGGAAAATTGGTGTAGAAACATTGTAATAATAGGTTTATTAATGAGTTTCTTGGTTCAAGCTGTGGATTTGTTGTTAAAATAAAATAAGTCAAGCTGGAGTAGGTCGATGATGAACTATTTTCTAGTTTTTCTTCCCCCAGCCCATTTTAGTGTATTTATTTATTTATTTATTTATTTATTTATTTATTTGAGTGTTAGGTATTTGGGGGGCAAGGAGTTATGCTGACCAAAAATTATGTTAAAAATGAAATAGCCCTCACTGATTTGGCTCAGTGGATAGAGTGTCGGCCTGCAGACTGAAGGGTCCCAGGTTCGATTCTGGTCAAGGGCATGTACCTTAGTTGCAGGCACATCCCCAGTAGGGCATGTGCAGGAGGCAGTTGATTGATGTTTCTCTCTTATCGATGTTTCTAACTCTATTCCTCTCCCTTTCTCTGTGAAAAATCAATAAAATATATTTTTTTCAAAAATGAAACAAAACAAAGACATCCTCACAAATAAAAAATGAGCCCACGATGGTAGAAGCATGAAACATGAAGTCCCAAGTCTCCCTTCCCAGGTGAATTCACTGTGCCGTTTATAGCTGCTGCCCAGGCTGTGTCTTTGTGAGGATGTGCGAGGAGGCTCCCTGCCATCCGCTTCTGCTAACACAGCTCTATCGGGGATTCCTGGGGGTGGAGCGGGCATATTCTTTTATGAACAGAGTAATTAGGCCATCTGCTTATATTCTCGGAAAGGTGCTGGGGCTGGAGAATTAACCTCAATACTATCTCACATGGCTGCTATGGGAGTTAAGAGATAAAGTTTATGCAAGTGCTTTGTCAACGGGAAAGAGGTATTTATTTACCATTATTGTGATTGCCAATAGCCTCATAAACACTTTCTCCACAGAGTCTGGCTGCTGGTGCGCCTTTTATTAACAGGTAATATGTATCTATAGACCCCCACATCTTAAAGGTTTATCATTCAGTCAATCAATAAAGACCTATTGGACACCTCCTAGCAGCCACGGTGAATGCAAACATTAGCTCTACTCTCAAGGCCCTTAAGGCAGCAGCAGAAACAAAGCAGACACTGACCCATTTGGAGAACAAAGCAGCATCAGCTTGTATCAATTTTCTATTTGGTTTCAGCAATTAGAGAAGGTAATTCTGGAGGCCAGCGTAGTGGGCATCGATTCCGAGGGGCCCCTTTACATTTTAAATATTTTCAGGAGAGTTGGAGCATGGTCATTCCCCCTCACTCTTTCGCTTCTTGGGAGTGGGAAGTGGACATCTGGGATATATTTGGGGCTGGTTCCATTTTCATCTGCTTGAGTTTTCTCTAAAAATTTTCCACAGGCCTGAGACCAGCAGGGTTTGGGCAGTTGCCTTGATTTATGTCTGTCCACTCCCTCTCCCAACAACCACCTCGGTCATTTGATTTCCTGTGGAAACAGCAATTCCTCAGGACGGAACCTTTTGCCTTAATCTCCTATGATCAGCTTCAAGCCACTTCCTGCTCTGTTGTTTGGTGCTTGATGAGTATTTTGGTGATTTAGTGATGGCTTTCTGCCCAGTGGAAATCCCTGTTTGTGTCCAGAAAGAAGTGTTATGTAAATTACAGAAAAGTTGGAAAAATTTCTGAATGGAGGCTAAGTGACACCATAGATGATCTGGACTGGTGGACAGGTGTGAATGAGTGAGTGAGTGAGAGTGTGCATGTATGAGTGTGTGTATGAATGTGTGTATGTGTGTGTGTGAGTATGAGTGTGTGTGAATGAGTGTGTGAATGTGTGTGAGAGTGTGTGACTATGACTGAGTGAGTGAATATGTAGGAGCATATGTGAGTGTGTGTGTGTGTGAGTGTGTTGTATGTGTGTGTGTGTGTGTGTGTGTGTTGCAGTATGGTATTGGGAAAGCAGAAGTGAGTTGGAGATTCTCTCTCCTCTTTGGATTGTCATTGTACTATTTCCTCTGGTTTCTTATATCTGTTGTACTTTTGATGTGCTCCTAGGACCTCAGACTCTAAGGTAGACACTGATGAAACTTAATGAAGATGAAGCTGTTATGACAATAGTAATTTTTAATATATATATATATTTAATTCATTTCAGAGAGGAAGGGAGAGGGAGAGAGAGAGAGATAGAAACATTAATGATGAGAGAGAATCATTGATTGGCTGCCTCCTGTACCCCCCCCGCCCCGCCACTGGGAATCAAGTTTGCAACTTGGGTATGTGCCCTGACCAAGAATCGAACCATGATCTCCTGGTTCATAGTTCAACACTCAACCGCTGAGCTACACTGGCCAGGTGATAATAGTGATTTTAAAGCTTCTGTTATTCCTTTGGTAAACAACAACCAGTCACAGGAGAAGTAAGCAATAGGGTACCTATAGCCATTTCCAGGACATCCAAGGCATGGACATTTAAGCCTTAAACATCCCTTCAGTCCTCTCTAAGCTCTCCCCTAACCTCATCAAATGTCAGGGGCAGGGGGAGTATCAGCAGAAAGCAGGAGTGGTCAACTGGCACCCCCAGTGTGCGCACATCTGCACACAGGTCTGCCTTCCCAAGTCTCCTGAAGCTCTCAGCTCTCTTCTCCCCAGTTCTTAGCCTTGTCTAACATTCACCACCAATGCCCAGCCCTGGAGAAGGGGCCCTTTTCCTGACGTCGTGGCATCCAGGTGCATTCTGAATGCTCCCTCCTGCCTTTGCCTTCACAGATCGGATGTGCAGCCATCTCAGGAGCCGCCCAGTCACTCCCAGCCTGGCATCTTGGAGCTGATCCTGCTTTCATTTGCACCATTAATGTTAGGTAACAGCTCCTTGAGGGTAGGGGCCTGGTCTCTCGCATCCTGCGAGAACAGAGCCTGGCACATAGCAGACACTCAATAAATAGCAGTTGAGTGGATTCCAAATTAACATAGACCCTGCCTTTCAACCAGGGGGAAGGATCGACTGCCTCCTACACACCCGCTATAGAACCATGACCAGCATTCTAAGATGACCAGGGAATGCAGGTCCCACTGGATTCCCTCGTTTAATGGTACAAAATTGAGAAGGGGCACTAGCATCTGGACAAATGTGACCTGAGGGTTCCCTTAATGGGTCACATCACTGCTGGGTCATGAATGTACAAGCAGAAAGGAGGGTAAAGGGGAGGTGGGTGGAGAAGGCACCAAGATGGAGCAGCAAGATGGGCACAGAGCAGCCGTAAGGAGGGTGTGGCCTGAGGAATGCATCAGCATTTTGGGCTACAAGATCAATATCTTAAAAACAATTATTTTATTTTCATATTAAAAATTAATGCAATCTCATTGTATAACTAAAGCAAAATATAATTATAAAATAAATTAACATTGACCTCAACATTTGGTCATACCTACTGTGCACATTTTGGAGAATAAACATTTCTCTCCTTTTTTTCTCTCTAGATATTCACATTTCTCTTGTTTCAGTTTAAAATATTTGATCACATAAGGTGTATCAGTATTGCACCCTGATTTTCCCCCCACTTAATTTCATTTAAAAAGTTTTTTTTTTTAAAAATTAGAGTCATGAAAAATGCTTTGAAAACATAAATTTAAAAAAATATATTTTTATTGATTTCAGAGAAGAAGGGAGAGGGAGAGAGAGAGAGAAATATCAATAATGAGAGAGAATCATCGACAGGTTGCCTCCTACACTCCGCTATGGAAACATGACCTTCTGGTTTACAGGTTGATGCCCAACTTCTTAGCCACACCAGCCAGGCTGAAAATATAATTTTTAATGGTCATATAATCTTCCAATCTCTGGTTACATTATGAGCTCTATCATTGTACAATTTGCTCCCTCTTTTTAAGTAATTACAAGTGACTTAGTGATGATCATCTGTGTATATGTTACTGCTGGCACTCTCATTGTTTCACTCAAGTGGATTGCCATGAGTGGAATTACCAGGTAGGACTTGCTCACAGACCCTGGAATGCAGTGCCAGGTCGCTTTTCTGAGGGGAGGGAACAATTTACACACAGTGTTTCTAAGTGTGGCTCTTCCTGGAGAGGAGCGGGATCTGCTAGCTCTGGAGAAGTCAGGATTTCATGCTTTGTAAATCTGACCCATTTTAGGCTCCTCTCCAATCCTCCCCCCGCTCCCCCCTCCCCCGTTTATGCACTTCTATTCTGTAGCACTTTTAGTACTGGGGAAATTCCAGACTGTCTCCATGGTGCTCAATGCTGGGAGCAAAAGGAACTCCCTCCATGCTCAGGACAGAGCTGCCAAGTGATAGCAGTGTCCTGCCTGGGTTCAGCTTCCTGAGGGCAGGAGGAGACCGAGATGGGGGAAGAGTAGAGATTTGACCTGGAGTGAAACCTTGGAGATTCTCATTTTGTTTTAGGAAGAGTGGGATTTCTGGTGCTCATGACAACAATACCCATGTTCTCTTTGATTTGATTTTATCATAAATACTAGTAGTCAGTACTCATTTTTTGGGTCTATTTTATAAACCAGTGGTCCATGTTGCTTGAAGAAGCGCTCCTCTGAGAGTACTTTCTATATCACCATTATCTAATTCTACAGGTTGACTTTATGATGCCATTTGATGGATGGACAAATCAAGGCATTCATAGGCAAAGTCATGCAGAGTGTTGGCTTTGCAATTTAGTAGCTAACTGATCTTGGGCAAGTTAGTTAATTTCTCTGAGCCTGGGTTTTCTTATTTAAAATGGGAACAATGGTGCTTATGAGGGTGGTAACCTGTCCCGACCCGCAGGACATGCAACGTGGGGACTTCTGCAACGGTTCCTGCAAGGGAATGAAAGGATAGGAGACGCGAAGAAATGGAGGCAAGACAAAGTTCTGATCAAGCCTCAAAATTTTATTTGTTCAGCAGGGCAATATATTCTTTAGGAGATGGGGGTGGGTAAGGAGGTTCATGGGAATTAGCCTATCTGCAGACTCTGGAATGGCAGTTGTTACTTCAGGGCAGAAGATGTCTATCGGGTTAGAGCAGACCCCGGAATGGCAGTCATTACTTCAGGGCAGGAGATGTCTATCTTTGGCTGTAGGCCACAGGTCTGGTAACTAGAAGGTTTTACTAAAACTTTTTAAGTTAGCTTTGTATAAATCAATCTCTTTTATGGTTCCCAACAGTAACCAAACTCAAATCTTTTCTCTACTGAAGGCCCAGGGTTTGTGAATAAGCATCTACTCCATATTTGCCAAATGCTGATGACCCCTTCTCTGCCATGCTGGCATCAGAATTGACAGGATTCAATTTAATGCACCCTGTCAGCTTGGACATAGAAGAGGAAGAAAGGAGTGTGTGCATTGGATGCGTACTGGATCTGTTAGAACATGCCAATTATGGTGATTCTTCTATAATAGCCATATTTCTTTTGTGGGCTGGGGAAATTATTTTTTTTTCTGTTAAGGAACTCTCAGAGCCGTTCCTTGTACTGCTTCTTAACTTGCCCCTAAAATGCTTTGCAACCTTTAGCATTCCCCTTTACCTCCCTGGACCTGTGCTTCCTGTAAAACCAGGTGGTTGGGTCAAGTAGCATTAATGGTCTTTCCAGCTCCATAGTTTTTAACATCTACGAGGATTTGGAAATGAAACATCTTGAAGTACACATTTTTTTTCCTGCAGGAAAAGAAAATTACCATTATTTTAAGTCGGCCACTTGGGGTCGCTAGTGATCTAAGAGACTGACTGGTGAAGAAATTAAAAAAAAAAATGTACGACAGCTAATGGTTTCTGAGAGTGGTTTATGAAATTTTCTTTCTGTCCTCTCCCTTTAGCGCCAGAATTTACACAAAGACTTGATCACATCATTAACCTGAGTGGACCATAGCATGTGCCAGAGGCAGTGTTCAGAGCCAGAGCAGGGCCACAAAATCCTACTATCCACCCCCCAAAAAAGAAAAAAAAGAAGAAAGAACAGCAGCTCTGGGGCGCAGCTGGCTCTCCTTTGGGACTCCATCTCAAGTTGCTACATATTGTGGCTTTGCAATTCCTTGACTTAAAAGTGGTCTTTGCAAAGTGAAATTGCATAGCATAACTTGGCTTCTATGGTAGAATAAACCTTTGTCTGGAAGAATCTGGAAGAATCTGGAACTGTGGAAGACAGAAGCATGAAAACATTTCCACTGAAGAGCTGACAACCAGTGTGCCTCTGGGCAATTTTCTTGCTGGGCTTTGCTGATGGTTGAGGTGGGCGAAGGGCAGGCTTGGAGGCCCCTGTGGACATTGGGGAAGGATCATTGAACAAGAAATAAAGTAAAACAAAAAATGCAAAAAGCTTAGTATGTCCCACACTGGGGATAGGGTCCCGGCAGCATGCTCAGCAGGCAGACTCCTCAGGGGAAAGTGGGTTGAACTTGCCCTCTGGGTGCAAAGAAAAGCAAGCGTCTCTCTTGCCAGGAGCGGGGTATCAATATCCTTTTCCCACAGGATCCTGTGGCATGGGGGTTCAGTGAGCACAGGGAAAAGGTCCTAATGGAGACAGATTTCAAACTCCTGCTGCCTCTTTGCAGATCATAAATCACTGTTCATTCTCTTTATACTCTTACCCTTTCCCCCCACCTAATAGTTTTATAAACAACAATTGATGACAAAATTGAGCCTGAGAAAGGTGTAAGGGAGCCCTGTTTCCCTGTCTGAGAAGCCCCATGTACCCATGTATTTCATCATCCTACTCATCCTTGCAACACAAGATATATATATATATATATATATATATATATATATATATATATATATATATGCAAGTTGTTTACAATGACAGTAGAAGTGATTTTTTTTCTGAAGATATGGGTAAACAACACAATTTAACAGTCTTTGAAGATGGCATACACACGCACACACACACACACACGCACACACACTGAGTGGCCAGATTATTATGACCACCTGACGTTTGTAGGCAAATTAGCCATACACTGCATTGTATGGAATATGGAAGACAAAGGCCTGTTCGAACACCTTTGTGTCCGCAGTTACTAAGATAAAACGTCTCCAATTCACACAGGAACACAAGGATTGGACAGTGGAGTATTGGAAAAAAGTCATGTGGTTCGATGAATCACGTTCCCAGTTACATCATGCAGATGGCAGAGTGAGAATTTGGTGGAATCAGCATGAAAGCATACACCCCACATGCATGAGTACAACCCTTCAAGCTGGTGGGGGCAGTGTTATGGTTTGGGGCATGTTTTCCTGGCATGATTTGGGTCCTTTAATTCCTGTGGAACAATGAGGTCTGAATAGCACAACATACCCAAGTATCATTGCTGATCAAATTCATCCTATCATGTTGATGGCATATCCCAGTGGAGATGGCTTCTTCCAATAAGACAATGTTCCATGCCACAGTGCTCATATTGTGCAGGAGTGGTTTCAAGAGCAGGAAAGAGACTTTACCTTGCTTAGGTGGCCCCCACAATCACCAGATCTCAATCCAATTGAGCATTTGTGGGACGAAGTTAAAAGAGTCATCAGACAGCTGGTTCCACAACCATCAAATCTCACAGAACTCAGACAGTGCTATTCATCAGGCATGGTGCCAGATTCCTCACATCACCTTTCAACATCTAGTGGAGTCAATGCCAAGAATAATCGCCGCAGTAATGAAGGTAAAAGGTGGCCCAATGAAGTACTGATGGGGTGGTTGTAATAATCTGGCCACAGTGTGTGTGTGTATGTATCTCCCACATTCAAAGGCTGTTAAATCATGTTGTTTACCCATATCTTCAGAAAAAAATCACTTCTACTGTTGTGGTAAACAACCTGCTTTCTTATTTATAATGGCTGGCCCTCTAGCAACTTCAGCTCGAAATTATAGCTAATTTGCCTACAAACAACAGGTGGTCATAATAACATAATAATCTGGCCACCCAGTGTGTGTGTGTGTATATATATATGCCTTCTGTGATGTCTTTGTAGCTTTGCTGTTAGGAAGCAGTGTTAGAGCTACAATTTCTATTTATCTGGAAAGGGAAAGTTTTTTGTTTGTTTGTTTGTTTTCCTCCCCTCCTCTGAATCCAGCGGGGAGCCAGTAATTTTTTTCCCTCATGACCTGTGTTGTCCAAGATGGTAGCCATCAGCCACATGTGGCTATTGGATACATGCTACATGGCTACTTGCAACTGGTAAGTGCTGTAAGTGTGAAAAACACATCGAATTTCAAAGACTTTTTCAAGGGCAAAAGAATTTAAAATATCTCATTAATAATTTCTTATACTGTTTACATGTTGAAATGATGTCTTCACATATGTTGGGTTAAGCACACTTAAAAAGTTAATTTCATCTGTTTCTTTTTAATTTTTAAAAAGGTGGCTATTAAAATTTGAAAGTATACATGTGGCTTGTATTTGTGGCTCACATTACATTACCCTCAGATGAACCCTGCTCTGTCCCCAATTCACCCATCTCTCTATTCAGATTCTTTCCTACCTTCGAGGCCTAGCTCAAGCTTTACTGCCTTCACGAGGCCTTTGATCACTCTCTTCCTTCTTTGAAATCTCCTGGAGATTTTGTCATTGAAGCAAGTCACATAACAGATATTTGTAACCTGAAATGGACCGGAAAAATATATAAAGTGTTGAGCCCAGTGGCTGGCACATTATAAATACATAGATATTGTCATTTATATTTTCTTTGGTCTTAGCACTGGAGTCTGGCACTAGTCCGCACTAGTTATATGCTGTCTTGGATACTTCTTAAATTCTTTCTTGTGTTTAATCTTGTTGAATCTAATGTCTTAGGAGATAGAGGCCACATCATCTAATTCTTCTGGTTCTGTCCTTAACCCATTGGGCAGTGCCAGGCACTATGATCCGCCCCCCATCACTCATGGACCAATGCAGAGAGCTACTGACTGACTCACTTGGCGTCTTAGAGCCCTTTGCCATTCGTTCCTCTCTCTGCAGGTTATCTGTTTTTCCTGCTTTCTTTACTTTTCCTTCTTCATTGAGTTTACTCTTTTACATTCTGAAAAAGGATAATAGTGGTCAACTCATGTGACACGCACATGTACTCACCCTGTTCTAAATAGGTTGCATATATGAACTGACAGCTAGTAAGTGGTGGAGGTATAGCCAAGTCACACAACTCCCATCCCCCCAAGTGCAACACTTGGGCATCTCTTGGAAAGACACTAGAAAAGCTGGTGTGTGGCAGTCAGAGATAGGGAGGGTCTTCTAGGGGGGATGTTTGGGAGCTCAGGATCCTAAGAGACAGGGTTGCACAGTTATCTAGATTGTATGAACTGGATGCAGTATGAAATTTTATTGAGAGCTGAACCCAGCACTCCTCTACCCTGGTCATTTTGGAATAAAGAAGAAGTGGAAGAGGAAGAGGAAAAGGAAGAGGGAGAGGGAGAAGGAGAAGGAGAAGAAGGAGAAGAAGAACTGAGTGAGAAAGAGAAGAGATTTTCCTCTCTTTCCCAGCAGAACAGAGATCTGAAAGTGCCCAGATTAAAATGGAAACAAATGAGTTCATTATATGTCCTTTAAAACTGTATTTACACTTGCAGCATTTGGAATTTAAGCACTACGGTCTCCTAAGACCCCTTCCTTATGAGAGGAATCCAAATTCAAGATGACACAGGATTTGTGGGGCTTTAGCCAAAGGAAGTTAAGCTGGGCAAACAAACCCAGATCCTGCCATTCTATTTGTTAAAAAATTATATTCTGATCCCTGTTTCTCTTCGCTGTTGGGCAAAACGAATGCATAATTAAGAACGTCACCTTTGACAGGTTAGCTCTCCTTTATTTTTTCTTTTAGCATAAATAGGACATTTTCATTTTCACACAGTAATATC
Source organism: Murina feae (assembly GCA_004026665.1). Classification (NCBI taxonomy): domain Eukaryota; kingdom Metazoa; phylum Chordata; class Mammalia; order Chiroptera; family Vespertilionidae; genus Murina; species Murina feae. Next base: position 28,969 of record PVJC01006558.1, read on the forward strand.
CAGGTACCCTGCTACACCGAGTCAACCAGTGGGTTTTGAAAATAAGCATAACAACATGTAAAAAAAGGAAGAAAATCCACCTTTAGGGTTTTAGATTCATGCCGCTTAATTGTTGGTCTATTTCTGTGAGAAGGTGAGACTGGTCCTGTGTCACTGGAGGGACTGTGTCCTGCTGGGTTCTCCCCATCCTCATTTACAATGATTATGTTATCAGGCTAGCCAGGCAAAAGGGTGGAGCAACTATAATTTCAAAGCGGGATTAGGTTGAAATAACGAGATCACCAAGTTGTGGTTACCAAGGCAACGTCACATCTAAGAATATGGGATACTTCTAGGAGACAGGCAAAGCCTGAAGCCTTTCCCCCCCTTTGCACAAAAATCACCCACTCCTAGATAAAAATGGCTTATTAATTGCTTTTTAACACACTTATTCTTTATTTTTAAGAACGAGTTTTCAAAATAGAATCTTGATTTACAGTTTTGCTTTTTCTTCTTATTGTTTTAAACCAGACATAGATATCAGCATAATTGATCGGACCATTGTTTTTTTTCCTCCCCTTTTGGACTCCTCTTTACTTTCTTCTTTTTCCATTTTCTTTTCTTTTTTCACTCCCTCTCTCCATTCCTCATTCCCTCTCTTTCTCCCTTGCTTTTTTAACATCACAGGGAAGAAACATGGACCAAAAAGCAATAAATAGAAAGTTGAGTGCTCTGGTCAGATTTTGAGATTCCAAAATTCTGATAGGTAACGAAAGCTGTAGCCTACACCCAGAAAACTCATCCCCCACCCCCTGTCCTGAAAAATACTAAGATCAAGAGAGAATAACCTTGGTCTTCAATGTCTTTTCTTAAAATTTCAATCTACCTTTCAAATGGTGGGTTTTGGAGACAAAGCAGGGAAGCGGGCCCAGCTCTCTGTTTTTGATCAATACCAGCGATCAGTTTGAAGGACTCCCACCAACTAACTTCTTTGCCCTAAATTAATTTCTGTAGTCTGAATTTTCAGATAATGGCTTCAAGTTTGTTCATTCTATAAAAAGAAGGCTTATTTTCATGTGAGGTTGTGTTTGTGAAGCACGAATTTTACTTAGGTCTTTTTTTTAAAGAACATTTTTGACCTAGCGTTGAATCACCAGACCCTGCTTAATGTGATTGGAGCCGTCGGATTTCCTGGCATTGCAACACGGCTGCTTTTTAAGACATGTTAGCTGTTCACCTTTTGCCCTGGCTTTACATAAAGAATGTGCTTGGTAATTTCCACCTCCTGGAGATGAGTCAAAGGACTCCTCACTGTCTCCATTAGGTCTTCTGTTTTGGGCCTGGGATGGAAAGTTGAGGGGTTCCAGAGTCTGTGGGACCCAGGTTTGAAGCTGTACTGCATGACTATGGACAGTAAAGTCACCTCTCTTTCTCACAGGGCATGTGAGGACTGAGTGATATATCGTGGAAATAGCTTGTAGTTCAATGTCCGATGCTGTAGGACCTCAAGAGAAATCTCACGTTTCAAAAATAATAAAGACATGTATGAAGTTAATCTCTATCCTCTAAGTCTTGAGCCCTTCCTGTCTTTAACCTTCCTATCTTCAGAACAGTTTTCCTAAAATGTAAATAAGATTATACGTTTCCTACCACGCAGAGTTGAATAGTATCCTCCCAGAATTCATGTTCATGTGGACTCTAGGAGTATGACCTTATTTGGAAACAGGGTCTTGCAGATGTAATCAAATTAAGATAAATTCATACTGGATTAGGGTGGGCCCTAAATCCAATACGACCAGTATCCTTATAAGAAGAGGGGCTTTTGGACACAGAGAGGAGAAGACTAGGTGAATCAGAAGCAGAGATTGGAGTGACGTGTCTACAAGCCAAGGAACACCAACAATTGCTGGCAACCTCCGGAAGTTAGGAAGAGGTTAGAGTGTTGAGAGGAAGCATGGGCCAGTGGACACCTGGATTTCAGACTTCTAGCCTCCAGAACCGTGAGAAAGTAAGTTTCAGTTGTTTTAAGCCATCTAGTTTGTGATAATTTGTTACAACAGCTCTAACTTCCTAAAACTAAAGCTCAAAACCCTGCTGTGGTTCTCCTTGTCATCAGAGTGAGGTCCAGATTTGTAACCTTGCTCAAGTCCTCTAGGTCTGCTCCCTCATGTTCTCTCAGCCTCATTTCTCTCCATCCTTTCCTCTGACCTTAATGTCCTTCAATCTCTCCAAGCAGAGCTCTCTCTTACCCTGGAAACATCTCTTCTTAGAGACCATCTGCTCATCTCTTCTTCTTTTAATTAAAAAATATTTTTACTTCAATTATAGTTAATATTCAATATTATATTAGTTTTATATATACAGCATAGCTGGTCATTTTTTCTTAGGACAGCGTTTCTCTGTCACCTGGTTACGTCCTGCATATCTTATAGGTGTTAGTGTAATGTTCCTTTCTTAGGGGTCTTGCCTGAGATTTACACTGGTGTAAGCTCCTCTCAGGGCTCCCACACTCTCATCCACGTTTCTCCAGTTACTTAGATCGAAGGTGGTCTTTCCTGCTAGACTATGAGCTTGAGGAGGTCAGGCCTACCTTTATTCTTGTTCACTGCTGCGTTCCTACATTCTGATACAGGGCCTGGCAGGGCACAGGCCCACAGAGTGAACCGAATGACTAAATGAATGAATGACTGGGCCGATGACTGTTCAGCACGTGTTTAAAACTCTTAGCAAGATTTGGTAAGATGCTGAAATGCTGCTGATAGAAGGCAGTTTTCAATTTGTATAGATTATCAACTGAAACTGGTAGAAATTTAGATTTTTTGTGTGTGAAATATAGACCCAGAGTTCTTCCTCTTCCCATTTTACTATCTATTTTTAGCTAAAAATTAATAAATTCTCATGGTAAGAATGAAAACATTTCAACAAAAAATGAAATGAAAATTTCCTTCTATCTCAGAACCATGTCTCCCACTGCCTTCCCCAGGAACAGCAATTATCATTTCTTGGGTAACCCAGCAGAAATATTCTAAGCACACAAAACATATATTATACACAATGTTCTGTAGTTTGTTTTATTGACTTAAAATATATCTTAGAATTCATTTCATATTGACACATGTATTTATGTCCTGTTCTTTTTTTTTATTGGCTGCAATTTAACTAATTTATTTAACTAGTCCCCTAATGTTAGAGATTTACATGGTTTCCAGCATTTTGATATTACAATGTTACAATAAACCTTTTTGTATGTAAGTCTTTGTGAGAGTATGACTGTAGGATAAGTTTCTAACATAGCATTACTGTGCCCTTGAAAACATGATATGGTCAGACTTTAACCCAACCACGAATATGTCAGGCCAAGTGATCAATTGCAGAAAGAACAATTTTGATTAAAAAACAAACAAACACTTAATGTATTGATAAAGTATAAATAGAGAGTAAATGGCCAGTACAGGTTAAATTTATTTATTTTTATCTCAGAGCCCATTTCTTTTTCTAAGAAATAGAAAGCCCAACAGAGTCTAAAAGAATGGCTCCCCAATAAATTCCAAAATTATTACTCTACTAGGGTCCCGGTGCACAAAAATTTGTGCACTGGCGGGGGGGGGGGGGGGTCTCTCAGCCTGGCGTGTGCCTTCTCAGAGTCTGGGATCCCTCAGGGGATATCCACCTGCTGGTGTGCCTGGCCAGCCTGGGTGAGGGGCTGATGGCTGTTTGCAGGCTGGCCAAGCCCCCCAGTGTGGACTCTCACCCCACTGGGGTGTGGCCAGCCTAGGTGAGGGGCTGAGGGCCATTTTCAGGCTGCCCACAGTCCCTTCAGTGTTCAAGTCCCTACTGGGGTACCTGGCCAGCCTGCGTGAGGGGCTGAGGGCTGTTTTCAGGCTTTCAGGCTGCCCATAGCTCCCAGTGACCCAAGGTTCCAGTGAGGCTGGCTGGAATCAGGTTTCTGGGGTTTATTTATCTTCTATAATTGAAACACTGTTGCTTTGAGCTGAGGCCTAGGCAGGTAAGGAAGCCTCCTGTTTGCTTCAGCTCCATGGCTTCTATAATTGAAACATTGTTACCATGAGCAGAGGCTCAGCCAGCCTAGGCAGGCAGTTGCAAAAGAAGCCTACTGTTTACTCTAGCTCCGTGGCTGCCAGCCACCATCTTGGCTGGGTTAATTTGCATACAGGCACTCTGATTGGCTGGTGGGTGTGGCTTGGCTGGTGGGCATGGCTTAGGCGTCCTGGAGAGATGGTTAATTTGCATATTACTCTTTTATTAGATTATTATTATTTTTAAAAATATATATTTTATTGATTTTTTACAGAGAGGAAGGAAGAGGGATAGAGAGTTAGAAACATTGATGAGAGAGAAACATCAATCAGCTGCCTCCTGCACACCTCCTACTAGGGATGTGCCTGCAACCAAGGTACATGCCCTGGACTGGAATTGAACCTGGGACCTTTCAGTCCACAGGCCGACGCTCTATCCACTGAGCCAAACCAGTCAGGGCAGATTAGATTATTTTTATTTTTCCCACCATACTGCCTAAATTTTTAATAACAAATATTAAAGAGGAGGACCAAATTTAGTAGAAAAAAAGAAAAAAAAACAAGTACTGGTTCAAAATAATGCCACATTTTAGAAAATGAAACACAACAAAATCTTACTTAAATTCCAGAAAGATTTAAGTAAGCACTGTGAGCTTATTATGCTAATCTGGAGTACAGGTGTTAAGAACTTTAAAAAACAAGACTTAACAGAAATGGAAAATCCACACAACCAAGATTCTTATAAAACACACATGAGTGTGAAAGCTCGAGGGATATTTGTAGGTATTGGGATGAGGAATTTATGATCTAAAAAATCAAGACATACAGCAGCCTACTTAGAGATGGGCAGAAAACGTCCATATTAAAAATGGCTAGTTTTAAGCACCAGGAGTGGTAGGAATTTAATTCAAATATCATTTATTAAGGGCTTATGGTGTGTGGACTTTTAAAGAGTGTAAGAACTGGAATTTGTAATCTAAGACAACCATTTCTACAGACAGCATTGCTTTATTCTTTAGCATTTCCCATTAAAAAAAGGTGGGACTACAGCTTGCTAGAAATCATTTTACCTTTTCTCCAGTAATTCCAGTTCTGGAAATTTATCCTACAGGAGACAATCTTAGATATTACAAGGGAAGGTGATGGGCAGGGCAGGGGTGAAGTTGTGTTCAGGGTTTTTTGGTAATCCAGCTGTGAGCCGGCTTCTCCTTTCCCTGCCCCTTGAAATCATGAAAAAACTGGGAGATATTCTGATTGCCTCCTGCTTCTTGCTTCTTGTCTGGCATGTCAATACAGACATGAACTCTAGCCCCTTCATCATCAGTCCTAAGGACCCTCCCCCCCAACACACCAAAAATATTATCTAGGAGCCCAAATTCATGGGGATAGGTGCACACAAACCACGGTCTGTTCTCCAGGTTGTTCATGTTGTGATGAAGATCCCTCTCGTGGGCCAGGCCCACTCAGCACCCACCATCCCAGCCTGCCTGCCTCTGCCTCTCTTCAATCATCCATTCTCTCTATGTCTCTCTCAGCAACAAAAAAATTCATCTTCTTGTTTGAATAAGAACACTTAACTCTTCTTCTTTGAAGTTTGGGGGGCCATTACCATGCACATTTACTATGGGGGTATCTATGTACCCCCAAACTCAATGTAATTTTCCCCAAAGAAAGTTTCTTTGCTAAGAAAAACTTTAGTACCAGATATTTGAACATTTTCTTTTGCTTTTATACCTCTCTCTAAATTTTTAACACAATAGTAAACATTTGACTGTCACACAGTATTTTCTTTTTCTTTTTTTAAAAATATATTTTGTTGATTTTTTACAGAGAGGAAGAGAGAGAAATAGAGAGTTAGAAACATCGATGAGAGAGGAACATTGATCAGCTGCCTCCTGCACACCTCCCACTGGGGATGTGCCCGCAACCAAGGTACATGCCCTTGACTGGAATCGAACCTGGGACCCTTCAGTCCACAGGCCGACGCTCTAACCACTGAGCCAAACCAGTCAGGGCTCACACAGTATTTTCATTTATCAGAATTTAACACTTAACCCACTGTATTTAATTACTTGCTTCCAGATCTTCCCTCCAATTAAGCTGTGTGAAGTCTTCTTATTCTTTTAGGGAGGCACTTATCCCAGTGTGTTTATATTGGTCTTAAATATTACTCCTTCTTGTCATTATTAGTGAGGAATGAGGCTATTCTCTGGGTCTGATCTCATTGGTGAGAAGAAAGGAATATGCCCACTCCATGGATTTCTCAAGTCTTTCTAGTTATTGGGAATATTTCAGGGCCATGAACAGAGGGAATTCAGTACTTGAATGCTTTTCTCTGCTCTCAGTGGCAGAATCAGACTGTATCCTTCACCAACAAGCATAAGACTAAGAAATGCTTGACTTGAATGTTGTATCTAGCAACATCCCAGAATTATAAGTGTTCCCAGACTGAAGGTTTGGGAAGCAGTCAGAAACCTGTGGTGGGCAGTCTCCTTACACTTGTTGAAGGTTTCTCTGGTACAAGAAATGAGGTGGTCCTTGTATGAGTAGCTATATGGTTAGGGCATCATCCCAATGCACCAAGGTTGTGGGTTCGATCCCTGGTTAAGACACACAAGAATTGACCAATAAATGCATAAATAAGTGGGACAACAAATCGATGCCCCCCCCCCTGCCACTCTCCCTTCCTATCACTTTAAAAAATCCTATCTAATAAAAGAGTAATATGCAAATTAGGCATCACTCCATCACAAAGATGGCCGCCCCCAGAACCACAAGATAGCAGCGCCCAGTCCAGCTCAGCCCTATCACTGAAGTGGTCAGGCCTGTTAGCCAGGCAGGTGGCAAGGGAGGCAGGGGGCCAAGGGGAGGAACAGGTGATCAGAAGGGGCTGGGTGTTCCCTGCCAAGCCAGAGGCTTTCACCAGAGGCCTCAGGCATGGGCAAGGGCAGAGCCTGCGATCACAGGGGTCTGGGCACTGGCGGAGCTGGCAAAGCAGGGTCCTGGGGGTCCCTTGCCCAGGCTGCAGCCTTGGCCAGAGGCTGCCAGTGGGGCAAGGGCAGAGCTGGCAATGGCAGGGAGAAGGATCAGAGCTGGTGATTGCAGAGGCTTGGGCTCTTTGAAGCTGGTGATTGGAGGGGTTTGAGGGTCTTCTGCTCAGGCCTGTAGCCTCAGGCAGAGACTAAAGGCCTGGCCAGGGGCAGAGCCAGTGATTTCAGAGGCTCTGTGAAGCTGGCAATCAGAGGGGCTTGGGGGTCTTCTGCCAGGCAAAAGAGTAATATGCAAATTAACCTTTACTGTTTCGCAAAGACGGCAGCAGCCAAGGAGCTGTAGTAAGAAAGGAGGCTTGTGTTGCTCCAGTGATGGAGGAAGCCAAGATTCCCACCTGCCCTGCAGGCCCTGAGCTCTGCTCAAGGCAACAAAGTTTCAATTACAGAAGGGAAATAAATCTAAGATACTTGCTTCCAGCTGGCAACTTTGAGCAGGACCAAGGCAACAAGGTTTCAATTATAGAAGTTAAATAAATCCCAGATACCTGCTTCCAGCCTGCAGCCATGGTCAGCCTAATAACAGCCCTCAGCCTTTCACCCAGGCTGGCCAGGCACCCTAATATAGACCCCCCACCCTGAAGGGGCTGTGACCAGCCTGCAAACAGCCCTCAGCCCCTCACCCAGGCTTGTCAGGCACCCCAGCAGGACATCCTTCAGGGCAAACCAGCCAACCCCCACCCATGCACCAGGCCTCTATCCTATATAATAAAAGGTTAATATGCAAATTGACTCTAACAGCAGAATGACTGGGAATGACTGGTCACTATGACACACACTGACCACCAGGGGGAAGACACTCAATGCAGGAGCTGCCCCTGGTGGTCAGTGCACTCCCACAGGGGGAGCTCTGCTCAGCCACAAGCCAGGCTGATGGCTGCCAGTACAGCTGTGGTGGTGGGAGCCTCTTTTGCCTCCTCAGCAGTGCTAAGGATGTCTGACTGCAGCTTAGGCTTGCTCCTCGCTGGCAAGTGGACATCCTCCGAGGGGTCCCAGACTGTGAGAGGGCATAGGCCGGGCTGAGGGACCCCCCCTCCCCCAAGTGCACAAATTTTTGTGCCCCAGGCCTCTAGTCAATAAATAAAAATAAAAATAAAAAGAAGTGAGGTAGTCACAAAGAAAAAATAATGAGTTCTGGGCTACCTCCCTCCTACTCTAGTTTTTTTGTTCTCTCTTAAATGAGGGTGTCCTGTAGTCATTTGATTATTTACCCCTTAGTAAAAAGGCCTGTTTTACTATGTGTTGAATATGCATAGCTTGGATAATTTAGACATGAAACAATCCCTCAGTTGAAAACACACGCACACACACACACACACACACACTCACACTAAAAGATCATTTCATTTGCATGTGCCTAGTCTAGAACTTCCTGGGCTGTTAGGTAAGCACAGTTCATAACTTAGACTAATGACCAAACCTAAGTGTTGGTTCATTATAATTTTCCGTTCAAATCAGTTTACACAGGAGTATAACAAGGACAATCCCACTTGAACTTGTATCCTAATTCCAGTACTCAAGTCAGCAGTGTAGCCATGGCTCAGGCTTCCAGCCCATCTCCCAGGTTGGGGATTTACTGAGAAATATCATCTTTGCCTCTCTGTAGGCATTGCCTGCCCTTGCCTCTCTTAGAAACTGGATTTTTCCTCAGAATGGGTCTCTTCCTTGTACTCATTGAGCGCCTTACTTGTGGAATATGGAATTCTAAGAGAAAATACATTCCATGTGGAAAAAAGCTCACTGGCTATGACTATTTCTAACTATGTGAAGTTTCATGAACTATAATGCTTTGAGTAGAATTTGGGAATAGAAGAGGCATTGGACTTTGTGACGGAGCCTGCAGGAGCTCTCAGTCTGCCCTGGTGGGTATCTGTCTTAGGGACTCTGAGTTCTCTTTCCTCAATCACTTCTGCCTTCTCCTCCTTCTTCCTCACCCCAGCTTCTCATGGGCTTCTGTTTCAGCTCAGATGTGGAAGCAGGGTGAGTGGGCCTGGTTAAATTCAGATAACATAGATATTCACTCAAAATCAAGTGGCAGAAATACACTGATGAGCTATTGGAACAAATAGGCATAGCAAAATGTCAGAAAGATATACAATAGCAATAGCTTAAGGATCCCAGTAATATTCCATATAAATAAGTATTCTTTATAGCTGTGTCTAGAGTAGGAAAACAAAGTCTTATTTAGTATGAAGATGTTGTTATTAGTTTGCCCACATCTAATTTTTTAAAAACAGCAGTATATCTGAGAAAAATTTATTAATTTCACACGAGTGGCTAGTCTGTGGGAATTTTAAATAATTCCAGAGGTAAGCGTAGACCTTCGCTTTATGAACTTTTGGGTCATGGCATTATTATGTTACTGCAGAATAGATTAAAAACAGCACCTAATTTCTCTGCAGCCACAATTAGAGGCGAGGTTACAGCCGGGTTCATTAATCTTACAGATAAGAGAGAAACTTGTTTTTCCTAACCTGTTATGTGATAGATACCCTTGCTCCTGGTGCGCTTTGTTTGTTTGGTGTGTAAACTGCCTGGGCTTGTGGGCACTGCACTTGCTTTGTCACCTCAGGATGAGATAATTTGGGATCTTTCACATTTCCAAATTATATCCTGCCTAAGCAGTTGAACCAGCTGATGCATGAGATGTGTCTGCCACAGGGCTCCGGAGGACCCATGAGGGGCTGGTGGTGTGAGTGGTGCACTGGTTTATTAACAGACACATTTGATTCCAGAGGTTAATGTTTTTGTGGCCAAGACAGATTACACAGCACACGGTCTGCATCCTGAGAGGAGACACGGAGGAGCTAAGGCAGGCCCGCCAGCAGCCTGGTCTCTGTGTTGTCGTAGCTACAAGCTGGCTTCATGGGAATTGGCATGGTCTTGGTTCTTGGAAGGCCAGGCTCCTAGTTTCCTGGAATTGAATCCTTTCTGGAAGGCATCCCCTTCTCCTCCCCTGCCCCCATGCCATTTTCCTGTTGCCTATGTAAATCCAACGTTTAAAAAAAAATTTGGGATAAGACTATGGGAACACTGCTGGTCAATGTGACCTGTTGCATGATCACTAACCTTGAGTCATGTCATTGTGTTAATCTAAGAGCAACTATATGTCAGATCATAAGAGTAAAAGTAAGTAACATCCATTGAGGGATTATCTTATATCAGACACTGTTCCAAAGGTTCTCATGTATGAACTTATTCCATCCTCATATAAAGGGGAAGGTGAGGACAAGAACTCTCACCATTTTATAGATGAGGAGACTGAGGCACAGAATAGTTTACCCTAGGTAATTAGTTGACCTTCACAAATGTCTTTTTAGCTCAAATAAAGGCATATGTAGAGTACATGGTATGTTGCTATCACTCTGGTTTATGGTGCCCTGCAGCTCACCCAGGTAGGGAAAGCTACCCGGGGGACCATTCAAATTTCTTCATTTGTCCTGCTGGGCTCTAGAGTCTAGCATTCAATCTGATTATCTGTTGAGAGAACCTCCTTTGACAACACAAATATGGTTCCTTGACCCCTAGCAGAAAGTGCCCACTCCGAATGGAGGCATTTATACCAGGGACAGAATTCTTTCATTTCCTCTGAAATTGCTCCAAGCAGCCTCACTCACTGGGTTTGGGTACCTCTGACTTGTGTAACTTGAGAAAGTGATGACATCCCTTCTGTTCCTCCTCTTCCTTCTCCTTCTCCACCTTTCACTTATTCAGAATGCTTTCTATTAAAGGGCCATTGGCTTTACAAACACTGTCTTGTGGATTCTGCTCTTCCCTTGGTCTGTGCTTTTTTCCCTATAAAGGCAAGAGTCCACTGGTATTTTTCCTGAGAAAAGATGGTTGCCAACCTGACTGCAATCTGACAGAGATCCCACCTGCTCCAAAGTCATTGAAAGTATGATGCATATCCATATATATAAAAGACTAATATGCAAAGTGTCCTCTTGGGAGTTTGACTGGGAGGAGTTTGATCACTTGCTATGATGTGTGCTGACCACCAGGGGGTGGCACAGAACGTGGTAGGCGACTAGCGGTGGCAGTGGGGAGCTGAGGGAGGGACAGAGGGAAGGAGGAGGCAGGGAGGCAGAGAGGCAGGGAATCTGATCAGCCCTGATTGTCAGCCAGGCCTAGGAACCCTACCCATGCATGAATTTCGTGCACTGGGTCTCTAGTTATGAAGAAACACTTCCCTGTCCCTATTCTTCTTTCTCCTTACCCTCCTTACTTCCTCCTTATTTCTTCAGCAATCCCTATTTGCCATTAACCATTTTCTGTCTGCTCTGGGTAGGTGACCCTCTAGAAGATCACACCTACTGCAGTTTCTCAGCTCTAAACGAACATTTCTTCTCCACATTGTAACATCTCTGAAATTGGGATGAATCTTACAATCAATGGTGCACAAGGTTTCAAAGGAAGCATTTTTTTTCTTTCTTTGAGATACATAAAATAATAGTGTATCCATAATTGACAGTAGCTTTGATTCAATGAAAGGGGAAATGATATATTTGAGAACCAGAACCAGGGGGGAAAATCTTTTCACAACAAGTATTTGTCGAATGCCTCCTAGATGCCAGACCTCTGCCCAATGTTGGGGATACACATATGAACAAGGCCCCGACCCTGGATGCGTTCATAGCCTCCAATTTGAATAGAACAATAGCAAGTTAAGGAGTGAGATTGGGATTCATTAGCGCATGCCAAAGGGTTTTTATAAAGTTTAAAACAATGGATCAGTATGACGGTATTATTGTTTCCTGAGCTTTATAATAGCAAAAATGCTTTCAGAATTACAGCCAGAACCGTCTCTCTTCATGTTGTCTATGCGCTTCCTTGATGAAACATTTTTCTGACAGGGATCAGACAGAAGTCAACGTGTCCTCTGAGGTTTTACTCATAGAGTTTCTCTCAGCCTAGTGAGGAATTCTTTATCTTAATTAGGTTTAAGTATATCTTCTTTTGACCCTAATGAACCTCTGGTGTCAAGCTGTGAATTAGACTATCTTTTTGTTCCTCTTTTGGTTGGCTTTCCTCAATATCTTTCAGCTAACTTCCCCTTTAGAAAATGAGCAAGGGAGGGCATAGGCGAGAACAAACTGCTATGGATGTGCTGTGTTCAACATTTATCATTCTCTCTAAATCAGAAAATTAAGTATTAGTACAATATTATCTAATCTATAGTTCTTATCCAAAATTTACCTGTTGTCCCCCAAATGTTCTTTAGACAGCCTTTTTAAAGAGGGATCAAGATCTAAACCAGTATCATGGGTTACTTTTGCTTTTTTGTGTCTCTCGAGCCTTCTTTTACCTTAGTCTCTCTGCCTTTCTGGGCAAGGCCATTGCTGAAGGGCACAGGCTTCTGTTTTGGTGGAACAGCCCTTGATTTTGGTTTGCCTGATGTTTGTTTTTTATCAGCTGAGGATATATGCATTTTGGGCAGGAATGCCACAGAAATGCTGCTGGTTCTTTCTGAATACAGCAGTTTATTTTCAAACACTGTTCCCCAGAATTAGAGGAATGAGAGCTCCTTTGAGGAATGTCTGATCCCAAGGCTGGGAAGGGAGACGACCCATGAGCCTGGGACATCTTGTTGTCCAGAAAGTAAGAAAGTGCTTGAAAACTTCCAGGAACCAGTTGGAAGGGGCTACCTCTGGTCAGATGGGGGACAAGATGGACATTGCCAATAAATCACAGGAATGGATCAGTCACCCACGGGAGAAAATAAATACCATCCTCAGTCAATGGGAGAGCTCTTCCCTGTAGGAAAATCCCAACTAATAAATGTAGAAAGGAACAATGAAGAAACAATATTTCCCAGCTAATAGATATAGAAGAAAGAAACAATAACTGCTGACTCCTAAATGCAGGAGTTAGAAAAGTCACTGTTTTGCAACCGTGAGAGTAATAATGGGTTCATCCATGGATATTAACACTAGGAGGTGATAGTTTAATGAAGAGCAGGATTTTACATAATCTTAATTTCAGAGTCTCTCCCCACATTGCCTGTCGTAACCAAATACATTTTTATTAGAAATAACTTTCACACTGAATGTGCCAGCTAAAAATAAAGATTTCAGGTCTGCCACACCAGGCTCAGCTAAATCAGAATGTCTGGGGCAGATCCCCAAGTCAGGTATTATAAGCATGTTAAAATGCCGGAACCCTTGACACAGAGCTTCCTGATCTCTGGTTTGATGAGAACTCCACCCCTGGCCTCTTCCCCTATCACTTGTGGGCCAGGAGTGGGCTGACAGGTATCAGAATTGCCAGTTTCATTTCCTTTGATTTGGATTTTGATCGGGTCACTTCAGACCGGGGTGAAATGATCTTTATTAATTGGGGTTCTTGTGCTTGCTGTGAAGCATCTTCTTCCCTTTTTTTCCCCCCTTGCCAGCAACAAAGAATTCAAGGTACTAAACATAGTGTTCTACTTGTTATCCATGTGGTTTTAATTAAGTTTTCACTAATTCCTTTATCTTGTCATAGTTATTATGACCTTCCAAGTCATGTCACATTAATATGTGAAAACAGCTCCCTGGCATGTCTGGCCAAGGAACAAAGCCATTAGAACCCGACTTGCTAAATTAAAATGGGGAGACGGATCAACTTGCATTTTGTTACCTTCTTTGAGAATTTATGTTGAAGGCGAGGAAAGGTGCAAGGGAGACCACACTTTGCAGCCCATCATCCCTGCAGCAAATATAGATACAGAAGTATTGCCGATGTTTAAAATTCACACACCTCATCAGCGAGATGAAAAACAAGGCAGCACGTTTCACAGAAGCTCTTGGTAGCAATTGAATTGATCTATTCCAACTCAGACTTTCAAGAGGTTTATAGAAATCTCTATAATGACCATATTTTCTCTACTATCAAGTTGGCTGGCACACGCCATTAGACAATGGATTTCCCCCCGAATCCGTGAATTTGTTTAAAAGGAAGGCTTTACAAAGGCAAACACATGAAACCACATTTATGCAGTTGCTATTTATTGGAAAGAATGAAATGGAAACTCACCTGGGACTATCTGGGCACAGAGTCACTGCGGGTGGGAACTATATGCCAGATAAAGCAAGACAAGGTGGGTTGGGTAGGAGAGTGTCTGTTGCCTCTGATGCTGAAAGCAAATGCTGACTAGTCTGCATGTGTTTCATCCATGCACTGTCGAAGCCTCTTGCTGTGCAAACACTCAGGTTACCGTGCAGGACAGGACTGTGAAACCTCATTAAATCCCTCTGCTGATAGATATTTGGGCATTTACTCACCCAGTGGCCTGCATGTGCAGTTTAAGAGATCCTTAATTTTTAAAATACAATTCTCATTGATTAATCTTTATATATATGTAGCTATCATTTATTGGGCATTTGCTGTAGGCCATGCACCCTGCTGGGTTCTATTCTCTCCCAACCCCCAATTTACTAATTTACACCAAACAGTAAGTCTGGAAAGTACAGAGTATTGCTGTCCCTACACATGATGAAGAACCAGAGCTCAGTGAGGCTAAGTAACTGCTCATCCTACCAGTAGTAGAGTTAGATTTGAATCCAAGTCTCTGACTTCCAAACCCATAGTGTCTGGCCCACCCTGGAACTCTTACAAGACCATTGCAAGAGTGATGGGGTCAGTCATTCTGTCACCCCATGTGTTCTGGCTTTCAAGCCACTTTGCCCTTCTACTTGGTGAGCAGGACTTGATTCTCTGGTTCCTGGACTAGGTCAAGCACAGTTTCACTCTGTTATGTTCCCATGGCTCATTTATTTTCTTGATCATGACAAACATTACATTTTTTTAGTACTGCATGCTTCATGTTTCTACTTGCCAGTGCACTGTAAGCTCCATGAGGACAAGAGCTGTGTCTGTATTGGTCACAACAATATCTAGCATACCTCATGGCACATAGTAGGCGCCCAATGAATATTGAATAAGCAAGTGAATGAATGATGTATTAGAATCATCACCGAGTTCCTGTCCTAGCAGAGACTTTGTTTCTTCAGACTGCGGATGGCTTTTATACTCACTATACTGTTTCTTTCTTTCCTCCTACCTTTTTGTCCTATCAGAACATGTAGCAAATGGAAGAGTGAAAGCTCAAATGTAGGTCTTTTTTATTTTAGTGTTCACATCATTCCCTTCATGCTACAGCATTTAAAAGTGTAAACACATGGTTCCTATCAAGCCATCAGATGGTTTTCCTTTTGTTTCTTATTTTCTATCCCTAACACTAATTTTTTTCACTGGCTGAAGCACCATTGGTAGAAAGCGCCACCCCTGAATGTCCTGCTTACTCAGCTGAAAGCAGCAGCTGTTCCAATAACCAATTTGATGTTCAGCACCTGAGATTGGCTCCTTCCTTCCAGCAAGACTGCAAGCTCAACAGAATGTAGGAAAGCATGAAAAAGTTTCCTAGCCTGTTTCTCTTAATGCAGCAAGGAAAGCAGCACAGGCAGAGGAAGGAGATTTGTATCCTGGGCAAGAAGAACTGGCTCCGACATGGACAATTTCAGCTGAGCTTCTTTTCATAGGGTATTGGGGGTTCAGAATTATTTGTTTATCAAGGCCTGTAAAGAAAAGATTGTCTAAGGAATGCTTTTGTTATTATCCCTAATGTCTGTCTCAAGTGATGTACTGGTAAATGAGGTTCTCCTTCCCAAAACATCTTTGTGGTGTTTGCCAATTTCTGTGGTGTAAATACTCCCATTGTGGCTGATTTCAAGCTAGCAACACAATATCACTGAATGCCTAATTGAGAGGTAATGCACATGGCTGTCTCCCATACACCTTTATAGCACAGCACTGTCTGTCTTGATTCCATTACCCATGCATGGAAACAGTGGTGGTTTAGGACCAGAGCCAAGCCTGAGATTTCCCATTGGAGATGATGGTGGGTGGGTAGGCAAAAGGCTAGGCTAGTACATATAGCAGACAGATAAGGCCCATGAGCTAGAGAGGACATAGCCAAACACCCCATCAGGGTGGGGCTGTGGTGGAAGTCGAGGTGAGGGTCTCAATCACAAAAGTTTAGCACCAGAAGCAGATAGATTTAGAGTGAAAACATTGGTGTCACTATTGACCATCAGGTTGACCTTGGATATGCTACTAACACTCTCCTGCTTCAGTTTCTTATGCTATAAAGTAGGAATATGTAATAATAGTTCTTACCTTAAACAGCTTTTGTGATGATGGATTATTATAATATATGTAAAGTGCTTAGCATGGTGCCTGGCACAGAACAAAGTGCTCAAGGTGCAATAGCTATTAAAATTGGTCTGAAACGTATGAGAGGGGGTGAGGTTTCTTGGGAAATGTCTCAAACCCTAGGAGGAGTTTGCAGCTTATCTTCATGGGCTGGCAGTGGGTTTGTGTGGGTTAGCCATCCTAAAGGGTCAAGCCAGAGATGGATTGCTCCATGTAACTGTTGCAGAGAAAAAGAATTGAAACATTTTTTTGATAATTGGCAGTATGTTTTTAACCTGATTTCTAAACTGTTATGAAAAAAATCGCATTCTTCTCTTTGGGGCAGGCTGTGCAAAAATTCTTCAAAATAGGTTTGAAGTGGCTCATGAAGAACCAAAAAGTACATTCTTGTGTTGAAATTATGTTAAAGGAGAGATTAGAAAACTGATAAAAAGGTGAGAAATTACCATACTAGAACATGAAATGAAGTTTTGAGCTTTTTGGTGGTTGAGGGAGGAAGTGTGTGTGTGTGTGTGTGTGTGTGTGTGTGTGTGTGTGTGTGATGTGTTCTGCCCTGCTGCTGACCTCATAGTTCTACTGCTTCCTCTTTTCTGCTTTATGGCCTTTGCACATACCCTCCCTCAGCCTGAAATGATTTCTCATTCTCTTCACAGAGCAGGTTCCTTCTTTCATTACCAGTTGCCTCCTCAGCTTTCCCAGTTTCTAAAGCAGATTTCATCCTGGTCTGTCTGCCTCTCAGCTTCCTTTTTGTTTCACAAACTGGCATTTGAACAGGCTATATTTGGTAAGATCAGATCAGGAAAAAGTTTATTTTTTACCTATCACAGCTTCAAACCTGCTTGGGAAGGATTTGCCAAGGATGATATTGCAAGCAAATCTTGTAGATTTTACAATAATTTTTGAGTAATAAATTATCTTGTTTTTAGATATGAAATAGCCTAGTCCAATTTAATGTCAAAATTTCAGATCTTCATCCAACTGAATGTGTTTTCTGTACTTCAGGCTCAAGCTTGACTTAAAATCCTACTGAGCAGAGATAGGGAGGAGCACTGTGGTTTTATGGGAAGGAAGGTCAGGTAATCAGCACAGCTGTGGGGGGGTTGTCTGGTTATTGAGGAAACTGGGAACAAAAGGTTCCAGCAGTTTTATAAACCTTGGGGTTAGGGGGAGAATGACAGGGAGGGCTAGGAGTGGAAAAATACTAAGTACTCAGAGTGAAAAACCTTGTTTTCAAGGTTTTCCCCTTTTTTTATAATTGGTCCTGAAAAATCATCATGCATAGGTTTTTAACCAGGAGCCAGACTCCTTCTTTTTATTTATGTCTATACTAGGGGCCCGGTGCACAAAAATTTGTGCACTTGGGGGGGGGGTCCCTCAGCCTGCCCTGTGCCCTCTCGCAGTCTGGGACCCCTCAGGGGATGTCTACCTGCTGGCATGCCTGGCCAGCCTGGGTGAGGGGTTGATAGCTATTTGCAGGCTACCCTCACCCCATGGGGGTGTGGCCAACCTGGGTGAGGGGCTGAGGGCCGTTTTCAGGCTGCCCACAGCTCTCATTGACCCGCTGTTCCAGTGAGGCTGGCCGAAATCAGGTTTCTGGGGTTTATTTATCTTCTATAATTGAAACTTTGTTGCTGTGAGCAGAGGCTCAGCCAGCCTAGGCAGGCAGTTTCCTCCATTGCTGGTGCAACAGAAGCCTCCTGTTTGCTCTAGCTCCGTGGCTGCTGGCCTCCATCTTGGCTGGGTTAATTTGCATACAGCTGCTCTGATTGGCTGGGGGCGTAACTTGGCTGTGGGGCATGGTTTAGGTGTCTCAGAGTGATGGTTAATTTGCATATTACTCTTTTATTAGATTAGATTAGTGCTCTTTTCTAGAACAATGATGGTTCGCTAGGGCAAAGCACACTGCCTGGCACATGCAGGTGTTAACTATGTGCTGAGTAAATGGAGACATGCTGGGCCAGCTGGATGCAGAGAGATTGTCACGTGGCCTTCAAGGACCCACACCTGTGGAAGATGACACTTAAGTCATAATGCTTATCCTCCAGGAATCATTTGTTATTACCAAAAGAAAGCAAGTGGACTGTGATGGAAAGGGCAGGAGAGGCTTCAAAGGCGGGGCATGGCCTGAGTTAGTGGGTCTGTTACGTAGGATCTAGAGATGTAGAACTTGGAAAACACCATTTGGCTCATAAGCTTGATGTCAGACTCACCCACACTTACTAGAGCCATCTGTCTTGATTTCTATCTCCCACTTCCCCAGCGGAACACTCAGAACATGCAAATATCTGCTACAAGTGCTCGTGGCTCCCCACCAGCACTGAACAGGATGGGAAAGGAGAGAGTGATATTTTGGTACCCGAATCCTGAATCTTATTAGTCCACTCCTTTTTCTGGCCTGGACATTTTATTTCCTTGTGCTGTAGATCAATGCTTAAATTTTTTTCTTCCAAATCATTTTTACTCCCTTTCATCCTCTGTCACTGCTTCCTGCTTCTACTGGTTTTTAAGCTTTTGTTTATTGAATGGGGATGAGAGTATATTCAAGTTTGTATAAATGCATGAAGAAATGAATTTTGCAAATGCATGCTAGGCAGTACCATATTCTAGGAACCTTTGATCCACACCACTGTGGACCTTAACCTTCGTGTGTGTGTGTGTGGGTTTGTGTGTGTCTTTTGGGGTGTGTGTGGCTAGTGCTCATTGTTTCTTAAGCTCATTTGAAGACAAATCAAGGAAAAGCACAGAATCATAGAGTCCCAGAGTCAGAGAAGACCTTTCAAATTCCACTGTGTGCTCTAGGCAAAATTTATCCCTTCAGTAAATGAGTCTATGGTTCAGGAAAATTCCTTGGTAGGCCTGTTGGTTGAAGAAGGCAAGCCCCTCTTACCTCTCTCACACCCCACCCTAGGCACACAGATGGGTAAAGATGAGGTCAGTAGACCTACCTATGCAGCAGAATTTTGAATATCCAGTTGCAATCAAAACTCGAAGTTATGGGGGTCCAGGATGTAGAGTAGGGGCCCTGGAGAAACATGAATGACTTGGCTGGCTGCTGGGGCAGAGGGAGGAACCACAAAGCCAGAAGACATTCTCTGTGGCTGGGAAAAGAAAATACATTTCTAGGGGTTTAATATCTAATTTTTAATTTGAAGTTGTTTTCTGTTCTAATCTGCAAATGCCCTCTGCTACCTCCAAAGCCTCAGTAAAAATTTGCTACACACAGTTGTCTCCTGTGAGTGATGCTCTGGGGAATACAAGTGGAGCCAAGTTCTATAAGCCAGAGGGTCCTCTCAGCACCAGTGATGACACTGGCATGGGGGGAGCTGACTCAGAGGCACACATGAAGGGAGAGGAAAACGGCTCTAACATTTCATTTATAAGAGGAAGGTGGCCGTTGAAGGAAGTAGGCAGGGAAATGATTTAGAGTTTACCTTACCTATGAATTCCATATTTGAAAACCCCGTGCATTTGATGAAATGTTGTCTTGGTTGTCATCCAAATCATTGATATAGAGCAGCCACAGGCCTGAAGAGGCTGCTGTCCTGTCCCATGGAGGTACACTACCAGAGACTGCCTTTATTTTTTAAAATATGTTTTTATTGGTTTTAGAGAAAGAGGGGAATGGAGAGGGAGAGAGAAAAACACAAATCAGAGAGAACCATAGATTGGCTGCCTCCCGCATGCTCCCCCTTCTTCCCTTCCCCACTGGGGATTGAGCCCACAACCCAGGCATGTGCCCTGACTGGGAATTGAACAGGCAACCTCTAAGTACACAGGGCGATGCCCAAACAACTGCACCACACCGGCCAGGACATACCAGAGACTGCCTTTAGAGCTTATAGTTTTGGGCCAAAAGAATTCTTGGGTCTTGGCAATGAACTAGTTATAAAGTGTCCAAGTTCTACTAGTTATAAAGTGTCCAATGAACTAGTTATAAAGTGAAGGAGACCCACTCTCCTTCAGATTCCCCAGGACATTTTGATGTGTTTTGTCAGATGTATCTGGAAACCATATATCCCACAGTTGATGGGTTTCCTTGACATTCTCACCTAGGAACATCATTTAAAATGGGAAGGACTCAATAGGATATGACTGATTTTTTATTCAGGATTCTTTGGTTGCCAGCAACAGAAACAGATTCTTTTGGCATTAAGCAAAAAGGAATTTGCTGAAAGAGTATGGAGGAGTTCATAGAATTTACTAGAAGTTGGAGAAGCAGGCTCAGGAACCAAGGCATTTCTTGAGGAGGGTGGGGCAAAGAGGTGGCAAGAACAATCAACAGTCTTATTTAGAAATCGCAGTGGGATGCATGAGCTTCAACCATTTCCTTTCTTTCTTCTTTTCTCTCCCCATTTCTTCTTTCTCCTCTCGTCATTTTATTCAAGATTTCAATTCCAGGAAGGGAGCCTGATTGGCCTGACTTCAGTCATATTCCTTCTCTGCCATTGGGGAACACGGACATTCCAAGTGACATGCCCACCAGGTATATTCAATGGAAAAGTAATGCCCAAAAGATAGTATGAGCACAATTATCAAAGGTGAAACAGCTACTAAGCAGCCAAGAATAGCCCGTGCCCACTATGTCCTTTAGAAATAATTCACTGTACCTCTATTATGATGACTGATTGTTCAGGAAAGAAATGTAATAGTGGAAAAGAAGAGTGAATATATAGGAACAAACAGACTGGGAAGAACTTTAATAAAATACAAGCAATTCTTTGAGTGTAGGACTAGGGTTGGTTCCTTTGTTCTCCTGTTGTTTTTTCCCCTATAGTGTGCACTGCTATCTTTTTAAGTAAAATATACACTTTATCTTTTAAGGTGAGGGGAACGAGGGAGGAGAATCCCTTTTGCTGATCTGGGGACATACCCACTAGTTACTCTGCATCTATAGAAGGAGCATGTGTTCCTCTTGAAATGTACCAACCGTCATGCATATTAAACTCTCAAAAGAAACAAAAAAAGACAAAAAAGGAAGCCCCCACCCAGTTTGGAAAGGACTTGTATTTGGGGGCTGGATGCAGAAGGAAGCAATTTCCCTGTGTTCTCTGCCTGAGCACTCCTTTTGCACTTTGATATTTGTTTCACCAATAAGGTGTTTCATTATTTCTCCCACAACAAAAGCCTGTGCTGTTATGAGATGCTGTGGAAGTCTCTGGTTTGCCCAGATGTGTCTCAGTGAAAACAGCCTTCTTGTGCCGCCAGTGAGACTTGAGAGGATGATGGGACCTGTGGGGAGAGAGGATCATTTTGCAGAGTTTGGAAAAACAAAAAACTAACGCCGGTTGCCCTGCAGGGACCATGGAACACATTCTTTCCTAATCACAGGGTCACACACCTCTGTGGTGCTGCGTTGGGGAGAATCATCAACTATTTCCATGCCTAAGGCTGGGTCACTAAATATACTGTCTTCTCCCGACCCTTCTCCAAGCTTCTTGTACCAGTTTTCCTGATCAAATTGCTCTGTCCCCTTGGACCAGCTGAAAAAGACGTTATGAGCTCTCTCCATCATTCACCAGTCCCGTAGGCCCTTCCTCCTTGGAAGTTTTCCCATTTGGGGTCTTTTTTTTTCTCTTCTTCTCAGTGTTTCTCCTCCTCTTTGCACAACCTTTCTATCTTGGGGGAGGGGGTCCTGTCTGTGGGCCTTTCTCTATTAGTTCTCAGACCCTATTCCAGGATTCTATTTTTGTCCAGTCATCTATCCAACTGACCACGGTTGAAGCCAGGAGATGCAGTCAGTCCCACGACTGGAAGTGGCAGCTCCAGGTCTGCCCCCACTGCCTCCTTGGGGGTGGGGGTGGAGTGGGGCCCTGATGGTTTCTGTTTCCCACAATGCATTCTCCTGGGAGAACTGTCTGCTCTGAGCTTGGATGTAGCTTCTTTTCCTGCTGCCAATGGGCCTGGCTCCCAAAACCCAGATTGGAAAAGATGGGACATTTTTTAAAAAGATGAGTCGGTGCTATCTTGGCATTTCCTTTCCCAAGAGCAGATTTCTTAGGCTTGGAGAATTCCAGAGCAAGAACATAAATTGTTACGTGGACTCTGGGCAGAGAGGCGGTGTGTGTGTGTGTGTGTGTGTGTGTGTGTGTGTGTGTGTGTGGTGGGGGGAGGGGTGGGCTCCAGTTAGAGATAACAGCTTTCTCCTTGGAGCCTTCTGTACCCCCTCCTCACTGTTCTCATTCTGCACTTATGGTCTGTTCATATGTCCACATTTCAGTCTCCAGCCGGAGGGCCTGGAGGTCAGGGACTCTCTCTCTCTGGCCTGCGTGCCCCGGAGGTGAACAAGAGACATGTGGATTAAAGCTCTTTTTTTCCTCCTGAAGATTCATCTTCCAGCCTAGCCACTTGCTGGATATGCCCTAGATCTGATCCCACTTTGTTTCAACTGATTGCAACCGAGAAGAGCCCTGAGGAGGGGGAGGCAGGCAGAGAAGGGGGTCGGAAAGAAGGGACATAAGACAGCGGAGGAGGGCAGCACCTGTCCCCCATCCCCCCAAGTCAGGACTAGCAATGAGGTTGCTAACATAGGATGGGGGAAGGATTCCTTTAGCCCTCCCATTTCAGAGAACCTGATCCATTCCTTCAAATCTCTCCACTTTGAGGGATCATAAAAATGATAGCGACCATAATAGTAACTAATAATTTATACTGATATCGCCTTGCAGGAACTGTTTTGAACACTACTAACTTATTTTGTCCTCACAATAGTCTGAAAAGGAGTGACCTTTTCTTGCTGTCCGTAGTTTATAGATGTGGAAGTGAAGGCTGAGAGACCTGCCCGAGGTCACACTGCTTGTCAATAGTAGACCAGACATCCAGAGTCCATGAAGGCAGCTCTCTAGCTTGGTCTGTAATCACCACACTCTCTGGTAATTCTCAAGTGTTTATTTCTAAGGCAGGACTATCTCCTGAGGGTCCACTGCCTGTGGCCTCCCCAGGATGACTTCATACCCAGACACTGGGGTCCTGCTTGTGCTCCTCAAGTTCATCTAGAGCTCCTCAGGGATGAAACGGAATGAGGGCCTGGGGAGCCAGTGTGGGGAAGCCTCTTATACAAACTTGTTTCTCTCCCCTGTCCCCCAGCCACCCCCATGTTTCCTTTCTCTGCAAATGCCACCTCCTTCTCACCAGCCTAGCAACCAAGGATCCTGCGAATTTTCTTGTGCCCCCTCTGCCCTTACTCCCTGTGTCACCGTGACTTGCTCCTCTGGCCTCTTCATGCTACTCACATCCTCTGCTCACTGGACTACCACCGCCCACCTTCAGGTCCCCTCAGCACCTCTTGGGCCTCTGAAGAAGCATCCTAATGGATGTCCCCATCAATTACTAGTAGATTACTGTCTAACCCAGTGTTTTTCACACTCGTTAAACACGGAGTGTGGGGCCCCTGCCTGATTCTGATTCATTGGGCCTGGAGCAGGGCCTGTGAGTTTGCATTTCCAACAAATTCTCAGGTGTCATTGATACGGCTGGTCGGGGACTACCTGCACCTGGAGAACCACTGTGCTGACCTGTTTTCTATCCAGCCTCCAGAGAAATCCCCTAAATGCAGGGAACTCCTATGCTTTGAACGCCATGGCTACCCATTACCTTCAGGAGAAAGTTCAAACTACTCAGCATGGGCAACAACTTACCTTTACAGCCTCATCCTGCCTTGTAGGTTAGATGACAGAGCTACTCCTGGGACTGCCCCGACTCTCCCAAGACTGTGCTGTTTCCCACCTTATCCACAGGGCTGGGAGCACAGCATGGCAGCTCTGGTTGCTGGAAGGTCAGAGCTGATGTCTGCAGAGGCTCTCAGGGCAGGGACCAAATCTTCCCTTAGGTTACAGCCCTGACAGTCCCCTTGCATGGTCCGGCTGCTGCCATTACTCCCACAGTTTTGGTATCACCTCCCTGTTGCTCAGGCAGGGCTAGCCCCTTCTCTTTTCCTAGCTCGTCACTCTTTGGATCTGACTTCTTTACAAGTGTACGTGGGAGCCAGCTGAGACAGATGAAATGCTGGTGTTGCGGTAGGCAGCTTCCTTCAGGGGACTCCTGCTAATGATGCTATTGATCCAATGAGTAATCTTGTCTGAATAAGATCTGAGTCTCAGCAGCCTGTGTCCCAGCCCTTCCAGGGGAAACATCCTGCTGATTGCCAGGTGATTGTCACTATCCCTGTGCTCCTCCGCTGCCAGACCAGTGGGAGAAGGGACCGCAGAACAGGGAGGGAGGACTCTGTGCTTTTGAAGAAACTGTAGTCAGTGTTGTTTCCCGATTTGCTCTTATCTTAAAATCCAGGTAAATACTCTATGCTTTGGCATAGAACTAAAGTCTCAAAGAAACCTGGTTGTCCTAACTGATTTGATTAACACCTCCACCACCACTGCCACCACCACCACCACCACTTCTACCACCACCACCACCACCACCACCACCACCATCACCACCACCACTTCCTCCTCCTCTTCCATCATCTCCATCCAAGCCAATTGGCAAGCCCTTGGGGTTTTTTTGGAAGCTTCTTTTCTTTCTTCCATGGAATAATCCTATCATTATGGGAATTTTAACCGATCCTAATTAACCTTGACCTTGCTCTCTGTGAAGTCTCAGGCTAAGCCTGTGCTTTGAGCTCAAAACTGCAGGTTGCATTGTAGTTGGGTAAGAAAAAGAGGAGTTAGCTCTTGGGAAAATCAATTGGGATTTAGCAATGTTTAGTAAGCCCCTTATTCTATCCTATTTCCTGTGCTCGATTCACCTACAGATACACAGGTTCTTCTCTAAAGCCTGTCTTGTACCAAGATGGCCATGTAAATAAGTAAATGAATAAAGCAATTAAATGGATAACTATACTCCATCTTCCCCCATGACCCTCCATAACCATGCTTTCTTTGCTATATTTTAATTGAATTTGAATGTTTGATTTAGTTTCTTGGGCCTTTGCTTTTCTCTGATCCCATACTTTAAACATTTCCTTTTAGATGGAAAACATTTCATAAGGTGGTCTCATTTAAATATCTTTTAAAAATATATTTTTATTGATTTCAGAGAGGAAGGGAGAGAGAGAGAGATAGAAACATCAATAATGAGAGAGAATCATTGATTGGCTGCCTCCTGCACCCCACCCCCCTGGGGATTTAGCCCAAAACCTGGGCATATGCCCTGACCAGGAATTGAACTAGTGACCTATTGGTTCCTGGGTGGAAGCTCAACTACTGAGATACACCTGGCTGGGATCATTTAAATATCTTTTTTTTTTAAAAAAAAATTATTGCTCATA
>PVJC01006559.1:0-54397 GCA_004026665.1 Murina feae
GACATTGGGCTAGAAGTTGATGCAATGTATTCAATTTTGGGGGAAATGCCTTTAAAGGGAAGGCTTGTGCCCTTCCCCTTGCTTTTCTCTCTTTTCCAGCTGTTTCAGATGCAGATGAGATGCTCCAAATTGGAGCCACTCCTTGAACCATAGTGTGGAAAATGTATGTTGAAGATGCCAGAGGAGTGGTACAGAAGGGGTCTGTCTGGTCACTTATAGTTGTGGAGCCACCATAACAACCCTGGTCTGCCTCCCTGGTATGTCATGTGAGGGACACACCTTAATCTTGCTTAAACCACTATTAATTTTGGGTTTTCTATCACTCAGCAGGATAGAATCCTATCTTTTGCACAGAGATCCCTCTGTTCTTTGCTCCCATCTCTCCCTACTTAGAGCCATTGACCTTCTCCACATTCTCTTCTTTCTTTCCCACCTGTTTCATCCAAATGGATTGAAATAACACATGGATCAGATGTATGGCAGATCACCAAAGGGGAGGAAGGACAGCCTAGGACCTCCGGAGAAGGGAAGTATGAGTTGGAGCCAAGGCCCGTGCTCTGAGAGGCAATGTTCTTGGGCCTGGCCAACAGGGAGGGAGTGGTTCAAACCCAGTTCTTCCTGCTCAGCTAGCCTCCCTGCCCATTTATGAGGCAAAGCATAAGTCTTGCCAGTAAAATCGTCTGTCCAAGAAAATAAATTTAAGTCATCCTTCTTCTCTGGTTTCTCTGCTGCCATCATTCCCAGGGAGATGTACATGATGTGGCTAAGTGTGAAACATCTGCCTCCAGCCTCACCCAAAAGTGCCAAATTCCAGGTAGGACCAAGTCAGACTGGACTGGACTTTCCCCTCCTGGGCATGTTGTTCTTGCTCATCTTCCAGAACAAGTCCAAGTGAGTGTGGCTGCAAAGAGAGAGATCTCTACCCCTCCCACAGAAGTGTTTTAAAGAGTTTCAAAATAGATGAAACCTAAGAGTTCCCTGAATCATTGACTCATACAGCTGGAGACACTATAGAGGTCACCTATAAAGATAATGATCTTACAGCTTAAGGAAGCAACTTAGCTAAGGTCAAATAGTTTGTTGTTAGAGAATTGGGACCACCAATAATAGCAACCACAGCAACATTTAGTCAGCTCCTTCTGTGTACCAAATGCTGAACTGAGCACTTCATGTAGATTATATCATTCACAGTCTATATCAGCAACCTTCCTGAAATGTTATTCAAAAGGGGATTGAGGAGGATAAATCAGATGTGAGAGAAGAATGTTTCCTACGAAGGTGGTTGAGCACACCATCCAACTAACTCTTGTCCTGGAGCCAAATAACTAAAGGGGTTTATTCAATCAGCTGAGGACAATGATAATTATCCCTGTATGAATATTAGGTAAAGGGGGCCACCTATATGGTGACATAAAATGATTTGACTTTGAGTGGTGGGCACACAATGCAATATACAGATTATGTATCATAGAAATTTATACTTGAAACCTATATAAACTTATTAACCAATGTCACCTCAATACATTTAATAGAAAAAAAGAAACTGAAGATTATATTTAACTAGAGGTCCAGTGCACAAATTCATGCACTAGTGGGGTCCCTCAGCCTGGCCTGCAGTATCGGGCCAAAACTGGCTCTTTGACATCCCCTGAGGGGTCCCAGATTGCAAGAGGGTGCAGGACAGGCCGAGGGACCCCACTGGTGCACAATTGGGCTGGGGAGGGATGCAGGAGGTTGGCCAGCTGGAGAGGAACCGCAGGAGGGCTCCAGGGCATGTCCAGCCTATTTCACTCAGTCCCAATTGGCCAGTCCTCAGCAGCAAGCTCACCTACTGGTCGGAGCATCTTCCCACTGGTGGTCAGTGCCCATCAGAGTGACTGGTTGACTGGTCAACTGTCTGTCCCCTGGTGGTCAGTGCATGTCATAGCGAGGGGTTGAGCTGCCTTAGTATATCATTACCATATTACGCTTTGATTGGTTGAACAGCCAACCCAGATGACCGGACACTTAGCATATTAGGCTTTTATAATATAGAATGGCACTTAAAATTTTTCAAGATTCAGGAAAAATTGAACCATTGCAAGCTAAGGGTTTACAGTTAAAGATTTTTAAGTATTGCTATCAACCAAAGAATCTGAAAGAGACTTAACAAAGAAATTATTGTATAAGAATTTATATTTTTAAGTACTATTTTATGAATACTACTTGAGACACTTTCCAGTTCAGGGACATATATAAAAGCATCGGTTCTCCTTATTTTTTAATCTGGATAACATTACCTGAGAATGTGCAATAAAACTTAGAATGCTATTTTTCTAATATATATTGTGTGTATCTTACTGAATGAGAGTTTTGCTTAAATATCATTCTTGAGTAAGAAACCTACCATTTTATATTTCTGTTTCATGATCAAAGACTACGTCAGTATTTTAATGTGGTTACATCTAGCCAAAGTTGAGGGGGAAAAAGCTTATAAAAATTAACTTCTTTAAAATTTTAATAATTCCGAGGACTTCTGGATTTCTTGAAGGTAAAACAATCTATACAAAATTGTGACTGAACTTGCCATTTGTTACTAAGCACGTGTTCTCTTTCTAATCCTTGTGATAGGATCAGCCACTGGGACTTTGATTAATTAAATATGCTTCAAAATTTTAATAAAAAATCATATTAAAATATAAAATAGTTTTAAAAAATGAATGATGCCCATTGGGTACAGCATATGTTATTGAGTTTAGCAGAACTGAACTGCTAAATGTTTCAATAAAGTGATGAGGGTAGAAGCCAAATTGGAGTGAAATGCAGAGTGAATTGTAGGTAAGAATATAGAGATAACCATTTCTACAGACCCATTTTCTTTGCAGATTTATCCTGGATTGGCTCAGGCTCATAATCCATTCATGGTCACCTTAATCTCACCTCAGTTCCATAGGAGGAAAATGTTAGAAGATTTGAGTCCAAAAGCCCTGGCTCTAGTCTAGCCCCAAGCCTCAGATAATGATTGAAGAGGTAATTATCTAAGCTTATATGAGTTGAGTTAATATTATTTAAACCTTTTAATATTATCTATAAATGTCATATGTAGGCTTGGGGAATGATAATTTTCTAACAAGATAGGAGTTGACCACAGGCAGGGTCAGGGCAATAGCCATTTTTTGATGCCAAGAGAACTGGAGCAAGGAGGTATGGAGGGAGTCAAGGGGTGACTACTGTGAGCAAAGATAGTGAGGGACTTAAAGGACCGGCCCAAGGACAGGGATGAAGTAGAAGTAAAACAGTCAAGACGTGAGATTGGGGGAACAAGAAAATTGATGATACTAGACCAGACAAAAGCACCCAAGGTAAGCTGGCTGTGAATCCAGAGGTGTGAACAACTCACACAAATATTAGATGGTTAGAATGAGAGGACATCCCACCAGCTCTGAGGTCTGGCTTTAGCCACATGCTTTAGCCTCCGTGATGCTCATGCCCACCTGTGCAGTATCACTGGTCTCATGTCACAGAAGAGGACTTGTCTGAGGTCACACCACCAGTGAGCAGTAGACCCAGGACTCAGCTCCAGGCAACCAGACACTATGTTAGTCCAGCCAACCTCCCTCTTCTCCTGGGGAATGACTTGTCACTCACAGGTGAGACTTCACCTCTCCAGACCTTATATTCTAGCCTCTTATCATATCACCTTCCATGGTCGAGGATTTAAGAGACAAAGCCACTCTCATGAGGTCAGTCACTGCATTACTCCCTCTGCTTCTTACCTAGCAATCTGATAGAAAATTCTTCAGCATAGCTGTCCTGCTGAATAAAATCACTCTCATTACCTTAAAATCATCCCTGTATGGGAACTGAGCATTCAAGCTCCTTCATCTCAAATCACGACTGCTGACTGCTGCAGATATAAACTGTTCCTCAACACCCACGCCCTTCCCACTGTGTGTGACTGACAGCAGTGCACTGTCCATTGGGGGCTGGACTTTCCCACCTGGTGCAGTTTGTGCAATGGAGAAGGACCGGAAGTGGAGCGGGATCCATCACACACTGGTGCTTCAACACCCCTGACCTGAGCACCTTTTGTCCTGATTCCAATCCATACACACAGGATGGCTGATGGCCTCTGACGTGCAAACAACTCCCCTGACTCAGCATAGACTGACGGAACAGGAAGACAGCCCAAAGTTTGCGTGTGTGTGTGTGTGTGTGTGGATTTGTGCATTTCTGTGCATATGTGTGTCAACCTTTGTGTGCATCTTCTGAGAGAGGGCTTGGAGATGCTCCAACGCTGATTGCTTATTCCTCCCGTCCGACCCTTTTAGGCACATGTTGGTTAAACAAGATGCAAATAAGATCCTTCCCCTGAGTGTCAGGCTCGTGAAGCGTGATGTTTGAGGACCAATTCAGTTTGTTTGCATCTTTATTGCAGCTGAAGCTCTTCCATTCCCACATGCCCAAGGGATGAGATTCACTAGCCCTGTGGGGCCTGCCAGAGCTATTCTCCCAGTTGCTAGGCAATGTCAGTCCTGCTTCATGCCTGATGAGCTCATGCCTGTGCTGTGGCAGTGACTGTGGGTGATCTGGGATTAGCTTTATAGCCACCAGAAAGAGGGGAAAAGGTGAGTGTGTAAACAGCACACATGAGCAGTGACAGAGTGATGAGGGATGACTCCGGTGGGAGATCTAGAGCCACTAGGAGCAGTAAGATGCCATTTGGAGCATCTACTCAAGGCCAGGTAATGGGCTAGGCACTTTGGCACGCTGGAGTTCACTGAAATAGGGATGACACAAATTGAGTGGAGGTGGTCTCAGGAGGACAGATGCCTGTCATTCACTGACATGTTTGCCTCCCTAGTGCCTGCACATAGTACAAACTGAGAAATTATTATCATAGCGGTACTAGTATCTAATCCAACTCTCCTATCTACTATGCAAAATAATCATGTGGAGACAGTCCCCTAGACACACTCTCAATCTATCCCTCATTCACACCTGACTCACATTTTAATATATTTTTATTGATTTCAGAGAGCAAGGGAGAGGATGAGAGAGATAGAAACATCAATGATGAGAGAGAATCACTGATCAACTGCCTCCTGCACCCTCCCCACCAGGGATCAAGCCTACAACCCGAGCATGTGCCCCGACTGGGAATCGAACTGTGACCCCCTGGTCCATAGGTGGATGCTTAACCTCTGAGTCACCGTGGTCAGGCTTAACTCACATTTTAAAAGGCCCACACAGAAAAGTTGCAAACAGAGCAGATGGGTGTGTTTTGAGCTGACCCTCCCCATTGCAGAGGAATCACCTAACCACTGGGGACCAAGACAAGGAGGTGGGATCATGCCTGACCAAAAAGATCTATCCCACCACTATCCCTCCCCTAACCCAGATAACAATACCTTGGGCCTCGCTTCAGCAGGACCCTAGCCATTTCCCACCTCCCTTTTCCTGCTGTTTCTCTCCCAGACTTGGTCAAATAGCAGCGGTGGCCCCTCTTCCTGCCCAAGACCCTGCCCTGTTCTCTCTCAATGACCACCAGGATCAACTGTCTTAACAACTTGCATATTTATCAGACAGTAGTCTTTTTAAAATACATATTCATGTGTGTGTTTATTCATATTCATATATGTATTTAATTAACTCAGAAAATAGTCCCTGTCCACAAAGAACATCTCCCTTTACTAGTTGAGACAATCCACAGTAGGCATACTCTCTCTGCAAACATGAACACATGCAAAGGATTTTGCAGTTAAAAGTAGATCCATTGTTCTGCCACCTGAATTGCTTCATTTTGGGAGGCAGAGCAAAGGGTGACAAGAAGATGGAAAATTTGCGGGCTGGTGGGTGATAAAGACAGACACATATAGAAAAACTGAAAGGGACAAGAAGAAAGAAGAGGATGAGGATAGAAACTAAGATTCTTACTTCCAGTTCCACCATCCTATACCAACCCATTATTCTCTTATTTGACATACTCTGTTTTCTTTTCTTTTTTTTTTAATGGAGTAATATATAGCCTTCTTTATTAATGCCAATATTTAATGGATATTCTAATAGCCATGAGTGTGAATAATTCAAATATTTGTGACAACCCATAATATGATGGAAATATATGTGAATCTGATTGTGTCAAAGTCACAGGAAGTGCTACACTACCATAGTTCATTTCCTCCATTCATAACTTAAGAAAATGCCCTAGCCAGTGTGGCCCAGTTGTTTGGAGCATTATCCTGTACACCAGAAAGTGGCTGTTTTGATTCCCAGTCAGTGCACATACCCAGTTTGCAGGTTTGATCCCCAGTTGAGGCATGTACAGGAGGCAACTGATCAGTGTTTCTTTTTTTAAAATTTTTTTTTAATTTTTGTTTTATTGCTTAAAGTATTACAAAGAGTGTTAAATAAGTCTCCATTTTTTCCCCTTGACCTTCCCCCCTCCTCCCCTACCCCCCAGTGTCTTGTGTCCATTGATTATGCTTATATGCATGCATACAAGTCCTTCAGATGATCTCTTAACTCCCCCCCACCCCAACCCTCCCGAGCCTTCCAGCTGTAGTTTGGATGTCCTCTGTTTTCATGGAGGCTTCAGAACTAAGTTGCAGGCCTGCATCAAAGATGTGTGGGGCCCTTGGGCAAATTCAGGCAGTAGGTCGGGAAGGCCAGGATTTCATTTCCGCCTGATGGAAAACCCCAGCCCCAACAGTGCCCAGATGGACTAGAGAAGGCACCAGAATCAGGAGAAGGTTCTGACGGACCCGTTATTTTCTGAGTCTCCTCTATTAGCAACTGATAGAGGATGGATCTTCGCACAGGAATAGCCGCAGCCTTGGTTGGGCCCTGACTAACCAGAGCTGAGTACAAAGAGCCTGGTGGGTTGACTGGGAGTCAGTGATTGGGAGCTGGAAGTACTCTCCAGACTTTACTGATGAAGCTCTAATTGTTTCTCCCCCAGCTCGCCTTCCTTCGCCCACACTATGACATACAGCACGGCCAGACCCACCACAAAGGCGACCAGACCCACCACAAAGGCCAGTACCTGCGAGGCCATTTCTGTGAAGACACACTGGTTTTCAAGGTAAGTGCGGATGAAGGCAGCTGCCACCGTGACAATGAAGTTGAAGATGGTGAGGACAAGAGCCTTCGCTGACCTCACTTGCTTTCCCAGGTCAGTGAGAATCCCACTGTGCCCTGTATCCTGACAGGAGACATTGCAGGTGATCCACTTCTATTGCTCATTGGCAGTTGTATCTATCTTCCTTTTCTCTGGAAGGCAACTAGCTCTGGGTTCCTGGGAGGCTTCCCGCCTCTGGGAGAGATTTCACTGCCTCCCAGGAGCTCATGAAGGAAAACTGTGGAATCCCTTTCAGCTGCTGGTGTAGATCCTGGATCAGGGGGAAGGAAACCAGGCCTGGGGCCTATTAGGGCGATCAACCCTGTTGTGCTTCTTCCCCAACTCAGCCTCATGCTCTGCCCACAGCCTCAGGGCCAGCTGCGCTGGCTCCAGCTCCCTGCTGGGGCTTAAAGGGTGCACCAGCCCCTCACTGGCAAGCAAGAAGGTCACCTTTTCAGCTGACTTTCGTACAGCAGTCTTAGCTGTGCTCAGCACATTGCACATTACATCCTGAGTACTTATTTATAACGGGAATTCTGTGCCTTTAGGTCACTTCATCCAATCCTTCCTCTCCCTAACTCCTACCTCAGGTAACCACAAATCTGATCTCTTTTTCTATGAGTTTGGCTCTTGTTTTGTTGTTGTTATTGTTTCCACATATAAGTGACATCATATAGTATTTGTCTGTCTCTGTCTGACTTATTTCACTCAGCATAATGTCTTCAGGGTCCATCCATGTTCTGTTAGTTGGTAGGATTTCCTCATATTTCATGGCTGAATAATATTTGTGTGTGTGTGTGCATGTGTGTGATCTCACAACTTCTTTTTCCATTGATGGATACTAGGTTGTTTCCATGTCTTGCCTATTGTAAATAATGCTGCTATGAACATGGGGGTGCAGACATCTCTTGGACATAGAGTTTTCGTTTTCTGTGGATATATTTCCAGGAGTGGAAATGTTGGATCATATGGTAGTTATACTTTTAAGTTTTGAAAATTTTTTATATTGTTTTCCATAGTGGCTGCCCCCATTTACAATCTCACCAACAGTGTTTAACAGGTCACTATTCTCCATATCAGCATTCGTTATCTCTTGTCTTTTTTATGATGGCTGATTTAAGGCATAAGGTGATATCTCAATGTGGTTTTGATTTGCATTTTCCTAATGATTAGTGATGTTGAGCAACCGTCTTTTCATGTACCTGTTGGGCATTCATATATCACCTTTGCATAGATGTCTATTCAGGTCCTTTGTCCATTTTTAAAATTGGTTTATGCATTTGTTTGCCACTGAGTTATGTGAGTTACCTCTATAGTTTGGAAATTAGCCCCTTATGAGATACATGGTTTGCAGCTATTTTTCCCCGCAACCAAATTCAACCTTGACCCTTTGACAAGTGCCCTGTAGTCTCTGCCAATTTGCAGTCATTATTTCTATGAAAACTCTACTTCTCCAAGAAGCTATCCTTCTCTATTCTTTCCCAGGCTGATTTTTTTTTTTTTAAATCTGGAGGGCACACACTCCCTTTCTGGATCACCACTTAAAGCTGATACCATGACTGCTAGCCACACCAGGGAAGCCAACACCTCTTCCTTCCCTGATAATTCTAGTCAGTGTTACCATTTGGGTATGACTGTTCATAAGAAGCTCCTCCCCGCCCCCCAAAAAGTGATTGCTAGACTGGGAAGTCTATATTGATTGCTACAATAGACGCATTGTGGGAGTGACTGTAAAGAGCTGCTGTTGTAAATATAATAGGCATGTATTGAGAGCTTGCAATACATCAAGTACCAAGCAAGAAGTGTGTTTTATGTGTATTATCTCAATGCTCTGTGGGGGTGATCAGTGCCAAGGATCACTGTAGAAAGAAAATAGGTTTGATAACCAATTCTCAAGTGAGTGGAAGACCTTAGGGAACGGAGCCCAGGTGCAGAGACCCCAGCCAGTGCATTTTAACATAGTGAGTAACATACACAATCTAAGTACTTACACAGTCAGTGGGTTTGATCAGCTTGCATTTGCTTTTCGTCTGGGGGTCGCTCTGCAATAGGACCGTAGTACTGGGCTCTAGGGAACCAATAGTGAGGCCTTTCTAAACAGAACTCTGCAGAAATGACAGTACAGAGACATGCACAAGAAAAGGACTTGATCCCAGCAAAGTCACCCACCAGAGGTGCCAGGCTTGGCTCCAGGAGTCAAAGCAAGAAAATCTTCCCACACCATGGCTCACACCCTGAGCTAAGCCCTTCAGGACAGATGGAAATTCCTGGCCACCGGTGGGGAGTGTTGACAACTTAATTACAGAGCCTATATGGTCTGTGGTGACTGTGGGGTTACCCACAAGAATTGCGTGGTGCCAGATGTTGCTGTTAAACTGAGTGACGTGTCAGATGTGTGAGAAACCAGGACTGTGCCGATCTGCTGCCACAGCAACCAGCAACTGAGATTAAACAGCAGTTTTCCTTGAAATTAGTTGGCATCCAATAGACCAAACAATTGATTGGTTGAGTACATTTTTTACTTGTCCCTGAGGTTTTGGTTCTGGTGTGACCTAGGTGTTGAGATCCTAATGGAGCAAGGATGAACAGCCTGGGCAGTGAGCCATGGCAACCGATGAAGCCTGAGCTTCCAGCCACCTGTTCCTCTCTCAGAGTTCCCCGTTGCTCACCAGCATTTCCTG
The DNA here is from genome assembly GCA_004026665.1 of Murina feae. Classification (NCBI taxonomy): domain Eukaryota; kingdom Metazoa; phylum Chordata; class Mammalia; order Chiroptera; family Vespertilionidae; genus Murina; species Murina feae. The sequence continues at coordinate 9,781 of PVJC01006559.1, forward strand.
ATTAACACAATCTGCCAGGTCTCCGTTATTTATCCTCCCTTCAGCCCTGAGAACACTACATATTCTATTAGTTTGATCTGATCCCCATAGCTAGCAGGTCACGTGGCACGCAGACAAGCTCTCATCTGATCACAGATAACACCCTAAGTCCAACCCACCAAGGGGCCAAATATATGCAAAGAGCACCAGAGTAGAAAGAGGACGCGTTCTCTTAATCCGACTTCACTATTGCCCAGTAACTCGCAGTAAATGCACTCCTAATATGGGTGTCTGGTGTCATTTTCAGTAACTGGAGCAAATATTTACATACTTCAGGTCTGATGTGAAGTGCTAATTTGTCTCTGTGGCATGTGTCATGATCTTTCAGTGGCTTCTTTCTGCCAACAGTATGAAGGGTAAACTCCTTCATTTAGTAGTCAAGGGTCTCCAAAATACTCCCTGGCCCATAATCTCCAGTCCAGCCTGCCTGATTTCCTTCAACGTACCTGCACATTTCTGCTTCTGTGTCTTTCTTATCACATTTCCCCCACTGTAATGCCCCCTTGGAGCCTCCCCACCACCAAGTTTCTGTCAACTACCAATTCCTGGGTCAAGTCCCATGTGATCTAAGAAAATGTTACTGATCACCCTGGATACTAGAGATCTAGCTCCATCTCCTCTTTGTTAGATTTTTTTTTTCTTTATCACTGTTATGGGTTACATTGAACTGCCTCCCCCAAACCTGCCAAGTTCATGTCCCAAGCCCCAGTACCTCAGAATGTGATCTTATTTGGAAACTAGGGGTCCAATGCACAAAAATTTGTGCACTCGGGAGGGGGGGTGTCCCTCAGCCCGGCTTGTGCCCTCTTGCAGTCTGGGAACCCTCGAGGGATGTCCACCTGCTGGCGTGCCTGGTGAGGGGCTGATGACTATTTGCAGGCTGGCCAAGCCCCCCCAGTGGGAACACTCACCCCATTGGGGTGTGGCCAGCCTAGGTAAGGGGCTGAGGGCTGTTTTCAGGCTGCCCACAGTCCTTTCAGGATTTGGGTCTCTATTGGGGTACCTGGGCAGCCTGGGTGAGGGGCTGAGGGCTGTTTTCAGGCTGCCCACAGCTCCCATTGATCCAAGGTCCCAGTGAGGTTGGCTGGAATCAGATTTCTGGGGTTTATTTATCTTCTATAATTGAAACTTTGTTACCTTGAGCAGAGGCCTAGGCAGGTAAGGAAGCCTCCTGTCTGTTTCAGCTGTGGCTTCTATAATTGAAACATTGTTACCGTGAGCAAAGGCTCAGCCAGCCTAGGCAGGCAGTTGCAATGGAAGTCTGCTGTTTACTCTAGCTCTGTGGCTGCCGGCCTCCATCTTGGCTGGATTAATTTGCATACAGCCTCTTTGATTGGCTGGGAGGCGTGGCTTGACTGGTGGGCATGGCTTAGATATCTCAGAGTGATGGTCAATTTGCATATTAGTCTTTTATTAGATTAGATAGGGTCATCTCAGATGTAACTAGTTAAGTTGAAGACATACTGGAATAGGGTGGGCCCCTAATTCAATATGATTGTCATCCTTATAAAAGGAGACACACAGACATGCACCCAGGGAGAACACCATGTCAACATGAAGGTAGAGATCAAGGTTATATGTCTGCAAGCCAAAGAATAGCAAACACTGCTGGAAAACCACCAGAAGCTGGGGAGAAGGACAAAATGTATTTTTTTCTCACAGTCCTTAGAAGGAACCAACCCTGCCAATACCTTGATCTTGGACTTCTGGACTCCAGAACTATGAGAGAATAAATTTCTGTTGTTTAAGCCACTCAATTTGTGGCACTTTGTTACAGCAGCTCTAGCAAACTAATACAGTTATTTCTTGTTTATTATATTTACGTTCCACAGCCATAGTAGCCTTAATAAATGCCTAATACCAACGTGGGTGTTTTACATGTTTTTTGTTTTCATTTAATAGGTAATAGATATATGAGGTAATGATAGTATTCCCATTTCAAAAATAAGGAAAATGCGGATCAAGTAGTTAGCTAAAATCACAAGCCTAGTAAAAGATTTGAAATCAAGCATGCCCATACTAGGAATGCTACCTCAAGCTGCCTTTACCATATGCTAGTTTATAGGACTAGCTTTTTATGTGTCTATTTTTTTCTCTACAGTTAGACTCAAGTTTCTTGAAGACAGGGATACTATCCAAAAATTCTATGAGTAAAAAGAAAATGAGTAAAAGAATCTTTTTATGGTCAGTATGTGATAACTATTTCTGTGGTTACTTTAATGTGTATTGCATTGTTCTCTTTATTATAAGTGTCCATTCTTATGTATATTTCATCTTCACATATTCCTACTAGAACATCACTACAGATGACTAGACAGTTTATTTGTGTGACTCTGATTAATAGCTAACTCTCTACTATAGTATAGATGACTGGATGGGGGGGGGGGGTCTGTGTCTGGCACATGTTAAAGTGCTCAACATATTTTGAAAGAGTGATATATGATGTGACTATTATATAAAAATCTGTCTGTATATATGCACATAGAAATGGGATGGGAATGGTATTCCATGAACAATATTTTGATAATGGAATTTCTAGGACTAGTGGGATTGTAAATGACGTTTTCTCCCAAGTCTTCTGAATTGAGCATATTATGGTACTTTAGTCATCTTAAAAATACCCAATGTTATAGCAAAAATAACTTTGCAAAGTCAGTGTGATGAGTGACATCTATTTGTCTAGCAGTGATATTTATGGAGCAGTTAGGAATGAATACCTGCTTCACTGAACACAGGTGAGCAGAGGTGGGGCAGGGAGGCAGGAATGGCATTGGTGGTATCCAGTAGGGAAGGGATTCTGGAGGAGGAATAAGCAAATGAGAGATGAGAGGAAATAGAGGGTGAGGGATCCAGGGGCAGAGGATCCAAGGGACAACATGTGTGGCCTTTACTGGTTGCTGGAAGGTAAGGAGTTCAGCTACAAGTGGTGAGAAATGGGACTGGAGAAGCAGATAATGGGGAAATGCTTAGGCCAGTTTGGAGCCTGTGGTCAAAGGAGAAGTCACTGGGCGGTGCTTTTGTGCATGGTTTGGATTTAAAGGAATTATTCTGATGGCTCTGAGAAGAATGAACTGAAGAGGGAAAGGTCTGGAAAGAGCAGGGTCAGTTTTTGAGGCTATGTCATCTGCGAAAAAGAAACGAGGCTCTGAAATAAAGCGATGGCTGCCTGTAGGGATGAACTAGAAATAGTTGTTCAGGGCCCTAACTGGTTTGGCTCAGTGGATAGAGCGTTGGCCTGTGGACTGAAAGGTCCCAGGTTCGATTCCGGTCAAGGGCATGTACCCTTGGTTGCGGGCACATCCCCAATAGGGAGTGTGCAGGAGGCAGCTGATCGATGTTTCTCTCTCATCGATGTTTCTAACTCTCTATCCCTCTCCCTTCTTCTCTGTAAAAAATCAATAAAATTAAAAAAAAGAATAACCGAAACGACTGGTTAACTGAACTGGAGCCAGAAGGAGTCAAAGATAACATCAGCTTTCTCTCTTGGGTGACTCTAGGGTTCTGGCACCAAATGAGACAGAGGAATTTCAGGTATGTTTTATTTTTAAAATATATATTTTTATTGATTTCAGAGAGGAGGGGAAAGAAAAAGAGAGATAGAAATAACAATGATGAAAGCGAATCATTGATCGGCTGCCTCCTGCACACCCCTCACTGAGGATCGAGCCCGCAATCTGGGCATGTGCCCTTGACCAGAATTGAACCTGGGACCCTTCAGTGCACAGGCCGATGCTCTAGCCACTGAGCCAAACTAGTCATGGCTCCAGGAATGTTTTAGGAAAGGAGGAGGAGACCCATTTCAGACATTGAATTTGAAGCTTAGAAGAGAAGTCTGGGTTGGAAATTTAGACTTGAGAGTCATCCACATATGAATGATTATTAAAACCTGGGAGGTCGATAAAATCACTCACAGAATGTGCTATAAGAAGAAGGGAAGCTGCTCAAGCATGAGAACCAATGATGCTCCAACAGGGTTGTAAAGAATGAATGGATTCTGCAGAATGAGAGTGTGAATGTAGAGTACGTTTCCAAAAAGTTAGTAAAAGGGGAAGATATATTTGCTGGAAGGTGAGGCTGGGAGAGAAAAGAGGAAGTAGGGGTGAGTCTCAAGTCAAATTGGGTTGAGAGAGAGGTTGAAAAGAAAGGACAGTGAGAGAAATAATTGAGAACAAGTCCCAAAGCTGTCAGGAGGCAAAGGAGAAAGGACATACCCATGAGTTAGCCTGTGCCAGGGGGACAAGACTTCAACTCTTTGCCCTACACCAGTGTGACACCATGCTGTGATCAGTGCGCAAGATTTAGTTGTACTACAATTGATTATATGTATTATAATTGCTAGTATCTGCCAGGAATAGTGCTGAGTGGAAAGGTTTAGAACGGTGACATTGTCCTTTGAGAGCTCGGTACAGCTTCCTGTAAATAGGAAGTGGGAGACTGAGCATAGTGTCAGCCAGTGCACAAGAAGGATCATGTCCTGGAACATCCTGGAGCTAGTCAAGACTGCGTAAGAGAGTTTAGCCAGGGCAGTAAACATTTAAACAGTAACTTGGTGCTACAGGAAGACGAAGAATCACATGGGAGTCGGGGATTCCTTTGTGGACACGAAGCTTTGTTTAACTGCTGCAGTCATTCCCCTACAGTCATTTGCTGGCATTATAATTTTTTTTAGTCCCCTAATTGGCAGTTGTGCCAAGAATACAAAAAGGTTTAAAAACCACTTCCTTGCCCAGCTGGCATGGCACAGTGGTTGAACGTAGACCTATGAACCTGGAAGTCTCGGTTAGATTCCCGGCCAGGGCACTTGCCTGGGTTGCAGGGCTCCATCCCCTGTGTGGGACATGCAGCAGGCAGCCAATCAATGATTCTCTGTCATCATTGATGTTTCCATCTCTCGCTCCCTCTCCATTCCTCTCTGAAATCAATAAAAATACTGTTTTAAAATTTAAAAAGAAAAAAATAAATAAAAATAAGTCACTTCCTTGTCTTCCAGGACTTAAAGAAAGAAAGCGAAGTCAAGTATGGGTGCAAGTAAGACTTAGGAAGTTGAGGAACATATCACAACTCTGATAGGGAGGGTAATCAGCCCCCTGATGAATCTGACCTTTCCATGTAAATTCCCTAAATATAAAGGTGAATTTAATGATCATGGAAGACAGGGACTTCTTTACAGTATATGTGAGAATATTCTCCATCATGCCTCAACCCAAGTTCACCGAGACTTTCCCAGCTGAAATAGAGTGTGTGTGTGTTTTTTAACCTTCTTTTGATTCCTAGTTTGCATGTATTCTATACAAAACAGCTTATTTCTTAAAATATATTCAAACATCTATCCTATTTTCCTGCATTTGATTTTGGTTGGGGGTTAATATAAGAAATATAGAATGAAAGGCATTCCTGAATTTCTAAGTAAAACTTATATGATGTTATTGTCCCATTGAAATCATTTATACAATGATTCTTGCAAAACCAATTTCTTGGTTCTTGAAGTTTTCCCTTCTTTACTCCAGGATTCTCCTCAACGATGCCTGCTGGCATAGGAGAAATTCAGAATTTCCAATGAGCCCCTGTCAAAGGCTTCTCAAACCCAGCCCTTCTCTACTTCAAGTTTCCTGATTATTCCTTATTTGTCATGGTTTTCTCCACATTTACCATCCTGCTCCCTTTGACTTCAGTCCTCTAGTTGTCAATGTCCCTTGTTTCTTTTTTTTTTTAATTATTTAAAAAATATATTTTAGTGATTTTTTACAGAAAGGAAGGGAGAGGTATAGAGAGTTAGAAACATCGATCAGCTGCCTCCTGCACACCTCCCACTGGGGATGTGCCCACAACCAAGATACATGCCCTTGACTGGAATCGAACCTTGGACCTTTCAGTCTGCAGGCCAATACTCTATCCACTGAGCCAAAAGGGTTAGGTCTGTCCCTTGGGTTCTAAATGACTTTTTAGGTGGGGTATGACCAGAACCATGAACAATGGGTACCATTTCCCCTGCTCATGAGCACCAATCCTGCTTTAAATGTAACGTAAGAACCTACCTCTATTTTATCCATCACTTCAGAATGTGGTCTTGTTTTAAGTGTAGTCAACCAAATTGTAAGCATGTGCTCAAACCAGCTCTTTACTACCTTGTACTTTTATAATTCCTTTTCCTTCTTTTTTTTTAACTGCAAGTCAGGATTTGACATTTTACCTAGTTGAATTTCATTGTATTGATTTTGGCCATAACTCCAGTCTTTTGAGATTATTTTGAAATGCTGCCCAGTTCTGGCCATCTCTTCTTCAACATTTTTATCACCAATTATATGAATACATAAAAGATATATCAAACTGTGGGTAACACAGGAAGTCCTACGTCCCCGGAGGCTTCCTTTTGGAATGACTCTAAAGCATTAATCGGCGCATAAAAGAACAAGAGAACGCCTTCCTTAGTAAAACACAACCCAAAACCTGCCAAACAATTCAGAGACAAGCTCCAGAAATGTGTCTGGCTAAGGACACAGACTTCTCGAAATCTTCAGTTCAGAGCACAAGTCAGACAGGCCTGCCTTGGGATCCCAGCTATGGAAGAGTTACCCTATTTTTCTAAGCCTTCATTTTCTTAATTGTAAATGGAAGTCATAAAAGCAAACACCTAATAATGAACTTGTAACTGCCTGATAACCATTGCCTAATAAGACATTCTCAATTCCCACACCCAAAACACATTGGGATTCCTTCTATCTGAGAAGACCCTTCCCACCCACAGGGTGGCACCTTCACCTGTTACAGATCTGAAGTTCGACAGTACTTGTACCATACAGTAATCAAAATGTACTCGTAAGAATTAGCCTACTCATAGTAACAGGAAGTCACTTTCCCGTGTACTCTTTGGCTAATATTCAACCATATAATGGTGATCAACCATTATAAATTTATTTACTGATCGTTTTAGATGTTTAGCAAATACTTATTTCCTTTTCCTTTCTTTAAAAGGACTCTTCTCCTACCAGTAACAGGAACAGGCAGAGTTAGTAGTGCTTAGGAGGTGGAATCTAGACAGACTACCTGGGTTCGAACTATAGCTCTGCCACTTGCTAGCTGTGTCATCTTGCAGGAATTACTTATTCTGTGCCTGAACTTCCTCACTTGTGATGTGTGGTTAATGATATTATCCATTGTCATGAGGCATATGGGTGAACATGCTTTAAGATCTTAGAATGGTGACTGACATATTTATTTCTACTTAGTCTATTCTCTTTACTTGAAATGTAAACTCTCTTCTTTTCTTCTAATTTGTGCTGCCCCTTTCTAGCCAGCTCCAGAAGTTAACACCAAAAAGTCTCCTTTACTTAAGTTTTCTTGCCTAATTCCCTCCTGACTGATTTCTCTTTTATGATCTTCACACACCATTAAAATGTTAGGGTTACTCCTATATGTTCCCAGCTTGCATATACCATTAGTTATAAAATAAATCATCAGTTTAAGTTTTTCAGAGAGAAAAATAAAAGAATTTCTATCACAATAAATATATGCACTATTTGTTCACATCCAATTTCCAAAACCTAAATATACACATATGCTTTAAAGTGACTATAATTAATAATACTGTACTGTGTATGTACTGAAAGTTGCTAAAACAGTAAATCTTAAGAGTGTGCATCACAAGGGAAAAAATTGTAGCCATATGTAGTGATGGATGTTAACTGGGTGTGCGATCATCTTGTAACATCTACATGTATTGAATCATCATGTTGTACACCTGAAACTAATTATAATGTTATATGTCAATTATATCTCAATAACAAAGTGAACATTAATATATTAGACATATAAACGGACAAGTGAGGGGTGGAGAGGATGACAGAGCTGTCTCACATATGGACCACACAATCAGCTGGCCGTCTTGCAAAGAACTGGGATGCCATTTATCATAAAGGAAAAGCAGGGGAAAGAATATGGATGATTTAATGTGATCATTGTTACTTGGAAAATTTAAATTAAAACGAGTCTCCTAATATAGCTTTGTAGCTGTCTTTTAAGTGGTAGTGTTTCTTTTTTGAGATTCCTTTGTTGTGGTAAAGTAAACATGACAGAATTTACATTTTAACGATCTTTAACTACAATTCAGTGGCATTCCATACATTCACAATGTTGTATAACCATCATCACTATCCATTTCCAGAATATTTTCATCACCCAAAACATAACTGCTACCTCTCTGCTTTCTGTCCCCATAAATTTGCCTGTTCCAGATGCTCAAATAAGTAGAATCACACGATATTTGTCCTTTTGTGTCTAGCTTATTTTTCGCTTAGCATGTTTTCAAGGTTCAGCCATTTGTACTATGTAACAGAATTGCATTCCTTTTTTGTATGTGGTGTTAGGTATAGATCCAAATTTATTATTTTACATGTAGATATTCAGTTTTCCCAGTACCAGTTGTTGAAAAGACTGTCCTTTGCTGTTAGAGTTTTTAACACCCTTTTCAAAAATCTACTGACCATATGTACATGAAAGTTTGTTTATGTACTCTCTATTCTATTCCATTAATCTATTAGTCTGTCCTTATGCTAGTATCACACTGTTTTGAACGCTGTAGCTCAGTAGTTTTCAAATCAGGAAATATGATTTGTTCAAATTTGTTCTTTTTCAAGATAGTTTTGGCTACTCAGAATTTGTTGAGAGTCCATATAAATTTTAAGATGGGTTTTTCTATATCTGCAAAACATGTCTTTGGGATTTTGATGGCTTTGCAATAAATCTGTAGATTGCTTTGAATGGCATTGTCATCTGAACAATATTAAACACTGCAATCCAAGATTTCAGTTGTCTCTTCACTTATTTATGTCTTCTGTAAGTTCTTTCAGCAATGTCTTGTAGTTTCCATGTGTAGGGGCCTTTTCCTACTTGATTATTTTTATTCCTAAATATTTTATATACTTTTGGTGCTATTTTCTAATTTGGAGCTATTTTCTTCATTTCCTTTTCTAATTGTTCATTGCTATTTTATAGAAGACAGCTGCTCTTTTTTGTTGATTTTATATTTTACTGTTTGTTGCATTTGTTTATTAGCTCTAACCATTGCTTTTTTAATATGTAGAATTTTTGTTTATAAAATTATATCATTAGGAAACATAAATACTTTTATTTATTTATTTCCAATGTTGCTGCTTTTTGCTTCTTTTTCTTGCCTTATTGCTAGTTCTAACTTCCAAGACCATGCTGAATAGAAATGATGAAAGCACTTTAAGTACTGTCCTTCTGGTCCTCAAATTTTTGGATGAGATGTTGGGTAATAATCTTAAGAATGTCTTGTGTATGATGAGTTATTTTTTGCTGCTTTCAAGATTCTCTCTTTGCCTTGCAATTTCAACCATTAGATTATTATGTGTGGATCTCTTTGGATTTATTCTACTTTGTGATTATTGAGTTTCTTGGATTTGTAGATTTGTATATCAAAGTCAAGAAAATTTCAGCCATTATTTCTTTGAATAGTCTTTCTATCTCTTTTATATATATTCTTAATTTGTTTTTACATTGCTTTCTGATTTCCATTAATTTTTTGGTTTATGTTCCAACTCTTTAGCTCTTTGAGCATAATTGATAGTTAATCTCTTTATTATGGGTGTATATTTGTCTTTACAGTTCAACTTAACCCAATGTAAGCGGGCATTTTCCTGCCAAATGGCGTCATAATGGGAAGAAAGAAATCCAATAATGGTCTGACTTTGCAAAGTCTATCTGAGTTTTCTTGCACATTTTCGTTGTTGTTGAAATGCCAGGCCCTCCATATTTGACGGCTGTCTCTACTCATCGTTTTTGGAAAAAACTCGTCTCCTGTGCTTTGGTATAAAAAGTGATATGACGAGTTTACTCGTTTCCCGCAAACAATTTAAAAAACAGTGAATATGACATATTCACACTTAATGAAATTCTATGTTCTTAGCATCATATAATGGAAAGAAAATGTACCCTGTTGTCAATACTTGAGTTCAAACCTTACCTCCTGCTACATGATACTATACAATTTCTTTAACATCACCCTTTCTGCCTCCCAGCTTCCTCAAAAAGGTGATCAGAAAAATAACTGAAAGAGTAGATGTGAAAATGACTTTACAAAATAGGCACTCAGAAAATTGCCTACCCTCTAAAAGCTCTGCTACCAAAGTGAAGTATGGTGGGAATGCTTCGGCAGATGCAAATAGTATGGAGAGAAAAAGGGACTGAACAACGCATGCCCATCTCCTGACACCCAGTTTACCAGTCAGAATAATGATGTCTCATTTAAGTACAATTTGATATACAAAAATCTGAAATTTTTGAACAAGCTCTTTTGAATACCAACAGTCTAGACAAGAAAGAGGCCTTCCCACTAGATAGACCAGAGTCTGCCACTGAGGAGAGATGGAAGGTCGCAGGCCAAGGGAGAAGAGGAAGGAGCTGCCCTTATGGTCTTGATGCAACAGGGAGGAAAATCGCAGCCTGGCACGTATCGCTGCTCCTCCCATTCCACTGTTGCCCTAGTAACAGTTTCTGACAACAGAATGTGTGTGGAATGTGCACTCATGTTAAATTATTGTTCTTTCCTGGGAGAAGATGAAAGGCATTTCTCTCATGTGAGTTACTGAGTCATAAGTGGATCATAGGTGATAATGCATGGTAACTAAGAAGCTAAATTGCCAGGGGTGGTATCTCAGCTGCATGTCCTTGGACCAATTACATCCTATCTTGGTGCCTCGATTTCTTCATCTATATTAAGGTGAATTTTAGTAGTGCTACTTCATAGTGTTGTGTTAAGGCTTAAATAAGTTAATATATCCAGACTACTTAGAAGAGTATCTCCAAATACTCCATAATTTTGGATATTGTTATTACCTAACTTTCAATTATCTTTACCAAAGGAAATATGTAGAGACATGGACTATTAAAAATTGGCTTTTTATACATAAATACACTCTTTTAAAATTTCTCGTTTTTCAACCCTAATCTCCTCTGATTTGCAAAGCCTAGGGATTCAACTGAGATTGTAGACTCCAACATATCAGGAAAATTTCACATGAAAACCATTGAGATTTGACAGTGGAAGGAGAGATGTGATTTTAGCAGCACGTTGCTATGAATAAACGGGTCATTCTAATTCCCATATTTTCTCCTTTCCAAATAGCTTTCTCTATAATCTCCAATCCAAATCATGCCTCTCCCTGCCCTGCATGTGAAAGGAGGGTGGCTAGAGTAGAGAATTTACAAGCTTTTAAAACGAAGAGCTTTTCTCCCCACCCATAAGTCTAATTACTTTAGAACGGGCCTGGAGAGGGGATAAGTCTGAGACAGGGAGTAAACTCCATGTTCTAAGGGCTTATGCTAGAATGTTGGCAGAAACGGTGTCAACGACAGCTTGAGAGGAGCTAGGGAGGACATCAGGGCTGGGCGGGAGAGAGTAAACCAATCCCACGTGAGGCATCAGGGAGCCAAATACTAGACTAGAGCCAGAACCCAAGCAGGGCCTGGTGACCGCAACCCAGAAGACAGGGGAGCACAATGGAGCTAAGTGGGCCACTGGAAACTTACCAGCTGTGAGGCACAGGGGGCTGGCAGAGGTTTTCAGGAGAGGTCCCAGCTGAGAAACTCAGGGTAGCATCTGGATGAATCAATAGGTCATCAGAGACATTCTGAAGTGAGGACTTTACTTTGAGTTTTTTGATAGGTTAGGACAGTGCTCTGGTCTCTCAAATCTGTTGTGAGATTCCTGGAGGACCCTTGATACTGTGTTGCTAAATACGAATCTAAAGGTAAGTGCAGAGAAAGGCAATGATCAGGGCCCGCTTAGAGAATGAGCAACAGAACTGAATAAATCAACTTTCATCAAATCACCCCTTAGATGTAGGAGGGTCTATTCACTTTGTTATGAAGCCTAGAGTTCTCTGTCTGGCTTTTAGCACTCACCTCCAATTCGCCCAGACCAACATTAACTTCTAGTTCTCAACACAACCCTCCTGCTGTGGTTAGGCCCTGCCACCCCAGAAGTTTGCCTTCTTTGGGGAGACTGTGACTATATATGTGGATTATACTGTTTTTACCATGTATTCAATGTCTATTCTGTCAAGCATGTGCTAAGAGTTTCACATTTATTACCTTATTTAATGCTTGCAAGAACCTTCTCAGAGAGGCACTTGTATTATCCTTTGTAAACCCTAGGATGGAAGCTTTAGGTCTTGGACTAAGGGACTCGGCCTGTATCATTCCCTACGATGTACCCAGGACCAAACCCAGCATGTGCCAGTCCAGGAAAAGTACTTGATCAATATTTGCTGAAGACTTATCTCTATTTCTCAATGAGGACACTGAAGCTTAGAAAGGTTAACTGACTTTCCCAACGTTACAATAGGTTAGAAGCAACACGTCAGAATCCAAACCCAAGTCTGGCTGACTCCTTGGTCTGTTTGCTTTTCCACTTTCTATTCTGTAAGTAATGGAAAGAATGCTGGCTTGGCAGTCAGGATATCCAGCTTCCAGTTGCAGTTCTCCCTCTAATTGTGTGACCTTGGGCAAGTGACTTCATTATCCGAGATTTGATCGTCTCCGCCGCAGTTAAAGGAGTCAGAGTGGATCATGCACAAGATTCCTCCCAGGTCTCTGGGCCGGTGACTTCCATGGACCAAGAAAGCCCTGCAGACTTGGTCTGAGTCACCGCGGAGTGCTCTTCAGGAAGCAGAGACATGGAAAGGTCAGCTTATGGGTGGCCTAAGTAAAAATTTGGAAAATATGATGCAAGAAGCTGCCATGGTGAGTGAAGACCAAAGGGAGTCGAGCTCTCCTATCATGGAGGCATTTCATCTCCTCATCCCCTTGGGTGAGCAGACATCTTGCAGCTCTGGACGCCAGGCACCTCACTGCTTTTAGAGCCTCGTGACCATTCCAGCGACATGAGAGATGATGGCCCATGCTTAGCGCCAGTTGACATTTGGGGATTACAAAAGTCTGAATTTCAAATGCTAATTTCGTCACATTTAAAAAATCTCCTTAATTAAAGTTTCATTGTCAACTTAGGTCTTAAATACTCGCGCTCAGCAAGGTTCATCCATGTAAAACACAGTGGCGCAGAAGACTAGACTTGGAAACAACCACACAGTTGCTTGGAATTATGTAGGATGTTAAAGATGCCCAGGTTCAGATTTAGCAAGGTTTTACAGCCTCAGCTTTCATACTGTTATTAAGAATAATTTGTGTGTGTTTGTATAGGCATACTCCCAGCGGATCATATCATTTTCTTCCCAAGACCTCCAAGGCAGCTCACACGCAGTCTTTGACATCTCTTTCTTTTGTTTCATGGCTGCCTTTGTTTAGTGAGGTGAAGAAGAAGGTTAAGTTACATTAGAGTGGTGACCCCTTTGGGGGGTCAGAGGACACTTCCACAATCTGATGAAACCTGGAGATCATCTCTATTTCCACTCTTTCATTCCCAAGTCATACGTACACATACTCACAAAATGTTACGTACAACTACAAGTTTTAGGACCTTCCCCCCCACTAAAACCCACTCATAGAGGTTAAAATATGGGCTATTTCAATACATGGTGCTGGGAATATTGAACATCTTTATTCAGAGAAAGAAAGCATTAACCTTGACCCTTACCTGATACCTTATACAGCATAAACATTAGCTCAAAATGGATCATAGGCCTAAAAGTAAGTGTGAAACTAGGAGAAAATCTTTGTGACCTTGGTTTAAGCAAAGGCTTCTTGGATATGACACAAAATGCATTCAGTATAAAATAAAAAAGTGACAGACTGGACTTGAGCAAAACTAAAACCTTTATCCTTTGGAAGATAAGGTTAAGAAAGTAAAAAGTCAAGTCATAAACTGGGATAAATATTTTTAAAACATCTATCCCTGTCTTCCTCTAAAGAAATGTGCCCAGAAGTCTGGCCCAACAATATTTGCTTGTCTTTCATTGCTAACCCTCAGCTTGGCAGTGGACTGGGAAAGGTAGCATTTTAGCTGAGCAGAGCACTGAAATAGCACTGGATCCTATGACCAAGACAGAAGAATGGCATGCGCCTTGGGTAGGCAATCAAAAGCATGCTACATAACAATGCCAACTTTTAAAAGAAAACAGAATCTCAACAGGTGATAGCCATGTATTTCCCACACGTCTAGCCCTGTCCCCAGGACTTTTTAAAGCAGGACATTGTCTCCCACAGAGTAGGTCTAAAGCTCTGACTACAACAGAATAGGCCCATACACAAGAAGCTGTGAGGGAAAACTCATGTGCCAACCTGGAAGGAGAGGATGAAGGAAATGCTGCAAAGAGGAGGGAGAGAGAGATCCCTGAGGGCAGAGCTGTCCATGCAGCTTGTGGAGGAAGTGGTCCTGAGCGTGCCCTTCACAGCAAGTCATTTCGAAAATTACTCCTTCACAGAAGGAAGATGAGGCCTCAGACTCAAGATACGAGAGCCAGCAGTTGGGTGCTGCCTTCAAGGACTGAAAGGGTGATGAGCCTAACCACAGCAGGAGGGTTGTGTTGAGAACTAGAAGTTAAAGTTGGTCTGGGCCAGCTGGAGGCAAGTGCTGAAACCCGGACAAAGAACTCCGGGTTCGATCACAAAGTGAGTAGACCCTCCTTCTACACCCAAGGGGTGATTTGATGAAAACTGATTTATTCAGCTCTGCTGCTCATTCTCTAAGCGGGCCCTGATCATTGCCTTTCTCTGTACTCACCTTTAGGGAAGATGCACTCATTTATTTCAGGGGACGAAAACACCTCTTGCTGCACCAGCCACAGTCATTGCAATCAACCACCATCACTCTACTATAGAACCAGAGGGCAGCGTCCAAGTCTTCCTCAGCACAGCTTCCCAAAAGGTGTTACCTGGTGAGCAGAGGTGGCGTTCTGAACACATCCTGTATGGTAGGGCTGCCATTTGCCCCATTGCTCCCACCCCACCTATGCCTCCAGTGCCTCCCACTGAACTTCTACCACCGCTACCATTTCCATCATCATGTCTCTGCTGTGATGCACATCCTTCAGGCTTCAGCTAGATCCATCAAGAAAGACCCTGGAAACAGTAGTTTACCTGAGTACACAGGACAGCCAGGGAAGGAGGGCAGACAGAGGAATTACAAGCAGGGGGAGCTGTTGGGATTCTGCCACAATGACCCAAACATGAGGAAGTGGCATCCTGAACCAGGTGAGAATAGAGGCAGGGAGGCCAATGCCAGAAACTCACAAAGACAAGTGCAAAATCTTACTGGGAGAACAGGAAGCTTAATCCAGTGTGGAGAGTCCTAATCAAATCAGGTGATGCCACTCCCCCACCTAACAACTGGCAAACCATTTTAAGGGTGAGTTCAGGGACATGAGGCTCTGCTCATCCTTAGTGTCTTCTTAGATCTCCCAGAGCGTTAGTTCACTTCCACAAGCAAAGCCAAAGCTAGGGGAAGGATACGTCATTGATGACTGAGGTAGCTGCTCTTGTGTGAACAAAGGGGGATAAAAGTAGGTGGTTTTGAAGGCTCCTTCCCCTCCTAACAAAGCCTCAGAGGATTTTGCCTCATGCTCTTTTCATATGCATGTATCTGTCCCAGAGTCGCCATGGTGACGCTGTGTATGTTTGCATGGCTGGAAGCTTCCAGAGATGAAAAATGAAGCCAGGGTGGACCAGTGCAGAGAGGCCAGCAGGAATTTCCCTCTGATTCTCTGCAGGCCAACAGAAAGCTAACATGCCCTCTGAGGTTTGTCATCAAGGTTCTATTTCCAACAACTCGAGGGGGAAAAGTCCCAACCACAATAGTTCTTCCTGGGAATGTTCATGTAAACCCATTTGCCCAGGCTGAGTGTGGCTGGTAAGGATTTCATAGTGAGAATCCCTGGCAGCCACGGTGCCAGCACACAAATGTAGCAAGGCAGAGGCACTACCTTGAGAACTAGAAGTGTCAGGGCAGGGGAGTGTCACCTGTGGTGGGCAACAGCGTGCCAGTCAGGAAGGTCTCTGTGATGTTTGTGCCGAGAGATCCCTTTTCAAGATGAGATCTGTCACCTGGGCGCTGATTCTTCCATAGTACACAACCTCAGGGTTCTTAGCAATTCCTCAGGCAAGATAGTCAGTCTTTCCACCATGTCTTGGTCTCCTGAGTCACCTCCCAACACTCCCTTAAGTCAAGGAAGGCAAATGTAGGTAACATGGAGGATTCTGAGCAGCATTTAGCCCAATGGTGGACTAAGGTCCCTGTGGCCTAAACCTATTTTTAGGTAAATCACATTATATATATAATGGCCAGCATTGCATTCAGTGTCTGTTACATGTTAGGTGCTCAAAGATACTGTTCAAACAAATGAGTAAATGTCCCATTGATAGGTGGGATGGTGGCAAATGTATGTGGAGAGTGATTCCACCTTGAAGTTTGGAGAACTTGTTTTCATGGGGAAACTATTGAATCGGATGGGGTGCTAAGCCCATTGTGCTTCCAACCCACCCCTCCTTCCTTACATGTATTCAGGAGCATGGAGTTCAAAATTTACTTGGAAATGTATTGATAGATCTCAGTAGAGTGTACTTTTTTCCTATGAAGGCCTGAGATGTAGGCAGATGGCAAAGCAAAGTGGGACAAAGGAGAGACAGACTAAAATAATTGACAACATACAAAGCATCACTAGCAATAGTCTCCTGTAGATAATAAAAGTGACCTTCTAGGCTGGCTGCACTGCTCCAAATAAAAAAAAATGCACTGAAATGTATTTTCCAGGATGAAGAGATTGTCTGAATAGCATCTGAGTACTTTTCTGAGTTTATATGCTGCTTTTTTGCTGTTTGATTCTGTATCAGTCCAAGTAATAAGGTCATTCAGTCATTCAACAAACATTTATAGTGTAGAGTAGCGATTCTCGATCAGGGTGATTTTGTCCCACAGGGCACAGTGGTAATATCTGAAAACATCTTTGTCACAACTTGGGGAAGAGTGCTATTGGCGGGTAAGGGAGGCCAACGATGCTACTAAACATCTTATAATGCACAGAGCAAATGCCAGGGAAAAAAAAAGGCTCAAAATATACAAAAAAAAAAAAAAAAGGAAGGAAGGAAGAAAAGAAGAGAAAAAAAAAACCCCTTAGACAAGGAGACAGAACCTGGAAGTACCTATTGATGTTTCTTTCCAAGTCCCCGAGTCTGAGAAGGCTTATCAGATGGTGATAAATACACTAAAACATAAAGAAGAATTAGGAATGAACTTGATTAGGAAACAAGATCCCAAGCAGAAGAAACTACGTAGGCCAGAGCCTGGAGATGATCATTGAAAGAACTGCAAATAGAGTAGACATTCTCTTAACCAACCTCGTCGTGTGTTAATTCATTTGTAAAACAATCTGACTGCCGCCCACAGTGCGCCGAGCATCGTGGTTGGGGAGTCCATGTATTCCGCTCCACCAGGCAAGTTACACGCTTACTGAGTGTCAGTGGCATTTGCTCCAAAAGCTGTTTTATGCCAGTGTTAGTGTTATTGTAATTATGTAATTTAGATATCATTTAAGCTCATGAAAGATGATTGTGACAAGAAAGTTGTTATTTTGATTCTAAGTAGAATGCTTTAAAAAGATTTCATGCAGATGAATCTTAAAAAGAAAACACTATCAAAACAAACATGGATAAAACAACTTTAATAATGTGGGGGAGAAAATAAGTGTTTAAAATGAAGAATTATGCATTCAAATGGCTTCACAATTGTCAAGCTCACGATCCACTTTATAAAAAACAACACTAACTAGAAGTCGTAAATAATCCACTATTGGTGTGGTTTATGCAAGAAAGAGGACTCTCAACACCAATCAGATACTCCAAGAAATGGTGATGGCTCTAATTCAAAACATTACTGAATAAATGTACACTTATGTATTTTGAGTTGAAATTAAATATGCATCACATGTATGTATCATTTTTTATGATGCCCTGTTTTTCCTAACTTTTTTTTTATTAACCTCACCATAGCTGGCACAACTATGGCACAGAGCAAGCAGAGGACATGGCAATAGGTGAGGAGCGAGAGGTGAACTGGGTCAGATGAAGAGTCTCTTGAACCATAATGTATTTGGGACTTCACAAGAAATAGGAAACATGCAAACTTGTTAACAAGGAAAATAAAAACTTCTTAACTGGACCACGTAATGTGATTTAGGAAGCTATCACCCAGCTTCAGAGCGAAGAGAAGCAAGACAGCAGGCCCACAGTTCAGTATAGAGGCCTCAGCAGTGAACAGGGTTTCCTGCGAGGACTGAACAAAGGATGCGGAGAGAGGAATGGATATTTAGGAACTCCTAACTTCATTGAGTGAACATAGCATATCAGGGAGACGCTAATGTCATAAAACACAATGAAGTGTGGGGCTTGGACACCTGAGTCATCGGCGGTGATATCCCTGAGATGGAAAACAGAATAGAAGAATTTGGCCAGTGTGGGAAGATGATGAGCTCAATTTTGGAAATGTTGAGCCACATCATCCTTTGGGAAATCCAAGTAAAGATGTTGAGTATGTGGTTGGATTCATGGGTGTGACGTTCAAAAGAAAGTGTTGGACTGAATACTTAGATTTGTGTGTAATCAGCATATAGAAAAAATATTGAAGTCATAAGACTAAATAAAATTGCCTGGCTAGGAAAAGGAAAGTTGGCCTAAGAGGAGACCTATAAAATATTTTTATGAATCAATGAGAAAAAGACCCAATAAAAGAATGTGAGAGAAAAAACAACTGAGAAAAAAATACTTCCCAGAAGAGAAAAAAACATAAAACAGAGTAATACATGAAATTCAACTGTCTTACTAATCAAGGAAATGCAATCAATGCCACATGAGATTATCTTTATGCCACTTGATTGGCAAAAATTAACAACTCTGGTGATATCAACTGTTGGGAAGGACAAAGATTTGAGGACGGTCACACTCCACTGGCAGGATTGTACATTGGTACAAATGCTTTGGAAAACAACTTGACCTTTTTTTTTTCTTTATAAAGTTTACCCAATAATTCTACTCCTACGTAAGTGCCCCAGAGAAACTCTTGAATATGTGCACCAGGAGACAGATTTAAAAGGTTTCATCACCACTATTTATAATAGCATGATGCTACCCTAACGGCTCAACAACAAAGAATGGCTAAAGGATGGTACATTCATCAAATGGATGATTATAAAGCCGTGAAAAGGAATGAGCAGCGCATATATGCAACCACGTGAAGAAATCTTAGAAACAATGTCTAATGGAAAAGAAAGAAGTCCAGAAAACTTCAATCTGTATATTATTTTTAAAGCTTTAAAAGGTCTACCAGAACTCCTGACAGGCAGGAGGTAGCCAGCAAAGCCATTTGCTGACCATGTCAGAGAAAGGACTTTATAGGCCCCTTCTCAGCCAGGGTCTGGAGTACAGTCAGACACTGTTCTGAGAAAGTGCCCAGAGACCCAGCTCCATGCTGGTCTGAGCCCTGGATTAACTGCTCCATCAGTCTCTGCTCCATGACTGCGTGGTTCTCTAGGCCTCCACTGGATTCCACAGAAAAATCCTGTTTTGAGAAGGACTCAACCGTCAGCCACAGTATATCCTCTGGACCAGATGTACAATCTGCCTGCTCAGACACCAGGAGGTAGAGTTCCTGGGCCTTGGCACATCTGACTGAAAGCCTAGACGTTGTGCGATGGGTATTATAATCGTTAGGGGGAGAATTGTGGGGCCCTACAGCACCCGATCAAATCCCAGCATCTGATCCATCCAGAGAGCATATGCCAACATAATGGTCATGAGATGCTGCTTCCCACTTGAGAAATGTCTCAGAGGCCATCAGAGCCTTATGTCTGATGCACCCAGGAGCACACACAGCCTCTTCCACCCAGGGAAAGGGTCCAGGGTCCAAGGCGAAGGAGGGAATGTGTCCTTACAGGGCCACTGTGAATGGCTCCCTCCATGCCTATGCCCTAGGCTCTCAATCCCATGAAGAGACATGGCCCCGGCATTCCTTGGCCCAGGGAATTCCTCCAGGCTCTTCCTCCCAGCTTCACTTGAACTGATTGCAATTTCTAAATCAAAGAGTAGAAAGGTGATAGCATCTGTAAAATGTTTATTGAACAATGCAGTTTCCTCCAACTGGCACATGCCCAGCTTCTTCCTCTCTGCCTGGGGCCTTCTCCTGGGCAGCCTGCCTGGCTTTCTCACTTGGCTTCCCCTCAAGACACCCCCTCCCAGATCACCCCATGCCCGACCCTGGCTGCTGGCCCACCACAGCCCAGACCCCTGATCTTGAAGCTGTTTAATAAAGTTAAGGAGTAATATGTAAAGGTAAGCATTTCTATCATTATTATCCTGAGTCAGGAACCCTGCCTAACTACTCCCCAGCATCTGATTGATTTCTGGTCTCAGTTTTTATGGCATTTGCAGAACATAGCCTTTTTTAGTTCAGCATCACCGAAGTGCATCCATAGAAAGGGAGGGATTCTGTGGTTTAAACATACATAATGCATGTTCCTTTCAGAGTTTCACATGATTGTTCATATTCGAACTCCTCATGCAGCTAGTTTACTGGGTTTCACCTTTTCCCAATAATGTCTATAAACATCTTGGAGAGCAAGCGTCCTGGAGACCAGCTGTTCTGCCTTTTGGTCGATTTGTTTATTGCCCTTTTATTATATAGGATTTATTTAAATACATCTTTATTGATTTCAGAGAGGAAGGAAGAGGGGGGGAGAGAGAGAAAAACATCAGTGATGGGAATCATTGATTAGTTGCCTCCTGCATGTCCCCCATTGGTGATCTAGCCTGCACCCAGGCATATGCCCCAAAGAAGAATAGAACAGACTTCCTGGCTCATGGGTGGATGCTCACCCACTGAGCCACACTGACCAGGCCAAGGGGCCCAGTCTTAGGGGAATCCTTACACTTTCATGAGTTTTACTTCCTGGAGGCCCACCAGGTTCTCAGGGTACAGGTCAGAGAAAAATTTCCTCATGTTTCCAACAGGAGGAGAAGAGTAATCATTGTGAAGTATACCCGGTTGTCTTACTCCTCAACAAAAGCCTGACTTCAAGGGAAAGTGTCCTACCAGAGCCTGACTGACCTGGGCTCAACTCAACTCCAGCCTTCCTAGCCTTCCTCTCTCACCTATAGTGGAAAGGGAAACATTGAGAAGCAGTTGAGAGGGTCTCACCCCAGAGGCATACACTCACTAAAAGGCTGAAACATAATCATGGCTTTAGAGAATGCTTCCCTCCCTTCTCCCTCCTACATCACCACCATATCAATAGTGCTCCTGTCTGATAACAGGGCATTGCAGTTAAAAGGAACTGTGGACCTCAGTAAAATGTAAAACTTTGACTCTGCAAAAGGCTCTGTTATGAAACTAAAAAGATAAGACAGACTGGGAGAAAAAGTTTGCAAAACAGGTGTCTTATAAATGACTTACTTGTGTTCAAAGTATACAAAGAACTCTTGAAACTCAACTTTCAAAACTTAACAATAAGAAAACAAACCAAATTAAAAGTGGGCAAAAGTTAGGAGCAGACACCTCACCAAAATATGGTAAATATACAAATGGCAAATAAGCATGTGAAAAGATGCTCAACATCATATGTCATCACAGCAGCAGTTTTCAACCTTTTCATCACATGGCACACATAAACTAATTACTAAAATTCTGTGGCACACCAAAAAATATTATTTCTTGCCAATCTAACAAAAAATGGTATAATTTTGATTCATTCGCACCAACATCTATTATTGTGTTGTCTGTTGTCATTTTTTTAATTTGACAATCTAAAGGAAAAGAGGTCAGTGCCCCTGACTGCATAGTCAGGAATTGCATGTTTTTAAAATTCTTGAGGCACATGGATGTGCCTGCATGTCACACCAATTGGAAAATCACTGCATTCGAGAATTGTAAATTAAAACAATGAAATAGCACCACAACCTATTAGAATAAAGAAAATCCCATGACAATACCACATGCTGGCAAGGGATTTGGGGCAACAGGAAACTCTCATTTATTGCCTGCGGGAATTCAGAATGGTGCAGTCACTTTGGAAGACAATTTGGCAATTTCTTACAAAGCTAAACATAGTCTCACCATACGATCCAGCAGCCACACTCCTTGGTATTTGCCCAAAGGAACTGAACACATGTCCATACGAAAGTCTGCACACAAATGTTTTAGCAGCTTTATTCCTAATTTCCTAACTGGAATCTCAACAAAGATGTCCTTCTGTAGGTCAATGAATCAAACTATGGCACACCAATACAAGGCGGTATCATGGGAACTAAAAAGAAATGAGCTATCAAGTCAGGAAAAGAAATGAAGCCATTTTAAATGCGCATTTCTAAGTGAAAACAGCCAGTCTGGGAAGGCTACATACTGTATGACTCAAATGTTATGACATTCTGGAAAGGGCAAAACTATGAAGACAGCAAACGGATCAGTGGTTGCTAGAAGTTCAGGAGGAGTTGGGGAAGGATGAGTGGATGGAACACAAGGGATATTGGAGCAGTTAAACCACTCCGGGTGGTACTGTAATTATGGCTATATGACAATTTGCATTTGTCAAAAATCTATAGAATGTACAACACCAGGAGGGGACCCTAATGTAACCTATGGACTCTAGTTAATAACATATCAATTTATCAGCTGTAACAAATTCACCTCACTTATGCAAGAAGTTAATAATAGGGGACACTGGGAAATTGGGAGATAGTGTGATAGCATATGAAAATTCTGTACTTTATGCTTAACTTTATGCTCAGACTTATCTTTTAAAAGTCTGTTAATAAATAAAATGTAAAATGTATGGCTCAGTAATTGAATGCCTACCCATGTGATTCCTGGTCAGGGAGCATGCCCGGGTTTCAGGCTCGATTCCCAGCAGGGGGTGTGCAAGAGGCAGCTGATCAGTGTTTCTCTCTCACTAGTGTTTTTATCTGTTTCTTCCTCTTCCTTCCTCTCTCTCTAAAATCAATGAAAACATCTAAGTAAATAAAATTTCAAAATCAGTTGGCTGTATATGCCATATTATGTAGGTCTACTTCTAGATTCTATGTCATGATTTATTTGCCTACCTTGAGTTCAGCGCTTGATGTTGAAAGCTTATGTTCACCTTAGAGTGGGTATCTTTAGCTAACATGTGAGTTAAAGAGGAAACTAGCAGGTTAGCACATTTCACTGGCCAGGAGAGGTTCTATTTGCATCCTCATTCATGGGCTGGAACCTGCGCAACTTAGAGTCAGTGGACATCTGTATTCAACTAGTTAATGCTATTTGAGGTTGAGGATTCAAGGAGTAACGTAGAACTTCAGCCTATGGAGGAAAAATACAGTCAGTTCAAATCTCATTTCCTTGTAGGTTATAGAAAATTGCCCTTTCAAGAAAAAGGAGGGGTTCTAACAACACCTGACCTACCTTTATTTAATATTTTCACCTAAATAAGCCAGAATCTCTGAGAGGGCAATGACTGCCTTATTCACAATGATAACACCAGCTTCTACTTCAGTGTCTGGCATGTTAGAGGAACTTGGGAAATATTTGATGGATGGACAAATCTAAGTGTTATCCAGAAAATTCTCATGAATTTAGGAAATGAACATAACAGAAAGATAACACGAAACTCAGGCCCAGCACTATAGTTCTAGTCCATTTACTCCCCTTTGTTAGATGTGCTTCAGGAAGCAGAAATGGAAGATGAAGAGAGGACCCCTCACACCACTTGGGGACCCTTCCCAGCATGTTGCTGCATTTCTCTGCCAAATCCTGACGCCTCAAGGCTCCTCTTAGCTCAGTGACATCTGTGCGTTTCTTAAATCCATTTCCAGATTTGATAAATATAAATGTCAGAACTGAATTGAGCAAGCTCAAGGAAGTGAGTGAGGGGATAATGGGTCCCTGTGCCCTCGAAATCTAGCACCAGGAGACTGCTAAATTACAGGCAAAGAAGCCATCTGGTCAACTTAGTCTTAATTCCATCAAGTTTGTTGAAAAATATTTGCCAGTTGATCAGGAGTGAAGGGAGAATTTTAAAATAGTATAATTAGATGTGATGCCAAAAAGTCTTATCACAAGCCATCCAAAAACAAGGAAGGAAGGTGAAGAAGAAATTGCAGATACGATTAAATAAATATACCACATAAATGATAATAAAACCAAGCAGACCTTGGCCTCAGCCCCTGCATTCTTCCCAGCCGTTCACCACTCTCTGTTTACCGGGTTGCTTGGCAGGCTGAGCTTAGCTGGGCTTGGTTCAGCAGTGCACAGAATGTGAGGAATAAGAGGTTGCCAGGGATCGGTGCCTTGGTAGGTTGTCACAGAAAGGTTAGAAGGGGTGGGATTGATAGATACCAGGCAGTGCTTTGCTGTCTGGGCACCCTGTACTGCCCCCAGGTGTGCCTAACTCCAAAAATGCACATATTCACCACTTCTCCACCCCCCTCCCCACCCCACCACACCAAGTCCCAGCAGGCGGAGGGGGAAGAGGCTGCAGAAAGCATTTCTAAAGCTAAGCTTCTCAGCATAAATTATTCTGTATTTAATAACCTCTATTCAGCAAGCACCTTGCACTTACGAATCCCTGAGAACCCATGCAACAAAAACTTATGTGGATGCCAGACTCTTGCATTTAATGGGGCAGTGTCAGGAAGCAACGGAGATACTTAATTCAAGTGTCAGGGTCACTTTAAGATTTCATACTAGACCATGCCCAGACTTTCAGGAATAAGCTTCCAAAGATAGAAACCAAGAAGAATCACCTCCATTGCTCTACCCAAGAGCATATCCAGAACCAAAGCTACCAATGAAAAGTGCAACTTTCTCCTCCTTTGCTGGTTCTGTCTCTTGCCAGATGTTTGCAGGTGAGCACTGTCTGCAGAAGTTGTGTCTACAGGGCAATAGTGGTTTATTAACTAAAAAGAACACCAGACTTAGAGTCTAAAGGCATAGGTTTGTGCCCAGATTTATCACTTACCGACCCTTCAATCATGAGCAAGTCACTGGAGTCCATGAGCATCAATATGCTTATGTATATGCCAGGATACTGTTTCTGACCTTTGTAAATTATAAACGGACATGCAGATGTTAGATGTTGTTATTGTTAAAGGCTCTTGAAAACTTGCTGGAACTTTTCAAAGAAAGATATCTAGCAACTGGTGTACTCTTGGCTAAAAGTCAGTAGAATGGTTTCTGTTTCCTAATTTTGAGTGACCTTGCTTCACTTCTCTGAGCCCTATTGCTTCATCTGTGAAACAAGAGAGTGAAACTAGATGCTATTGAACATCCTTTCCAACACCAGCATCCTAGTGCACATAAGTAAACTCATCTTGGAAAGGTTGACTTATAACTCTAGGAGCTGGGTACCCACCACTCAAACTCTGCGTGTTCTAAATGAGGCATTGGTAAACTATAACCTGACAGGCTATGTCCAGCTTACTGCCAGTTTTCTAAAATAAAGCTTTATTGGAACACAGCCATGCTCATTTATTTACTACTGCCTATAGCTACTTCTATGCTACAGCAGCAAAGTTGAGTAGCTATGATAGAAACCATCTGAAAGCAAATGCTAACGTATTTGCTATCCTGCCCATTTACAGAAAGTCTGCCATTTCTGGTTTTTAGATGGTTGCTGAGTGGTTTCAACAAAAAATATCAAACCAAGTCTTGCTGACATTCTTTTTTAAAAGACACAGTACAAAAAAACTGACTGACAGTCTGAGAAATGTTTGTGGTTTAATGTTAAATTATCAGTCACTCCTTGAGTGCCTAATAATAACTAAATATGATAGCAACAGTAAGGCTAGTTCACCTAGGGAGGGAAGGGACATTTATATTTTGGTATTGTTTTCACTGGACAAAAAAAAAAAAAAAAAGCTTAAATAGACAGGGTTTTTAGTTCATGAAAATAAGACCTATGTTATGTTCATAGAGAAATACAAATTTCTCTTATAAACTGAAGGAGGTGGGAGAGCAGAATTAGTGTTTGGAGAGAAATTAATCCTTATACACAAACCTACTCTGCCCTGGCGTAAAAACTTCTCAACATTTTCGGGTCACCCAGTTCTGTTCATAAAGGAATCAGGGCATCTTTCCTGCCACTCCCCCAACTCCATGCTGTGCTCTGCACACCCATCACCACCATAAACCCAGGAGTCATTGAATGCAGAGCTCAACAGACAGGAGGAAAGGAGGGAGAACAATGAATTCTTGAAACATTTGCATCTCTAGAATTTGCCAAGCATGAGAATGAACCAGAGGACCCGTACCTCATTATCCACCATGCGCGACAAACCCTTGGGAAGAGCTGCTCTCCTCCCACAGCCCACACTAAAAATCTGAAATAAGAAGATATTGAGAGGAAATCAGAAGTAGGAGAAAGATAGGAAATGAAAGTATCGGTCCAGATAGGACATTTCTTTGAGGGCTTAGCAGTGAAGCGAGCCTTCTTCATTTTGTGCAATGCAAGATAACAAAGGAGCTGAATCAGTATGTGATTATCTACCGTGTGGATGTGTGTGGGTGTGCGCATTGGCTGCTCAGAGGCCCAAGGGGCAGTGTTGTCTTCATGTCGGTTATTCATTGCTGTCGAACAAGCAATCCCAATTATTTATTAGCTCGCAGATCTATGCATGATTACGTTAGGTTCATATGAGCACTTCTCCTACCTCTCCTAGATTCATGCAACTACAGTCAGTTGGAGGGTCAGCTGGGAGCTGGTTGATCCAACTCACAATCACTCTCCTTTCTGGTGGTGTGTGCTAGCTCTTGACTAAGTTGCACATCTCAGCCTGCTACGTGGTAGAGCAAGGGTTTGCTGCCGTCAGAGAAGGCCAGCTCCAGTGCGCAAGCACTTTTCAAGTTTTGTCTTGCGTCACACTTGCTGAGGTTGCATTAGCCAAAGCAAGTTGCCTGGCCAAACCCAGATACTGGGAGAGAAGAGCAAGCCGCTGCCTCTTGATGGGAAGAAGAAGAGCCAACTCACAAGCCACGCATGCAAGGAGGGGAGCGTTTGTGGCCACTCTTTACTAACCACCACACCATCCTAATTCTGAGTTCACAGAGGATGAAGTCGAGATTGGAGCATATTATGTATTTGTGCTTTGTTAAGCTGAGAAGCATCAGAGGAAAGAAATTGGCATTTGAAGTGACAAAAAAATGGGATCAAAGCTTAGCTTCATTGCTTATTTATTGTGTGACATTGGACATGCTCTTTAATCTCTCTGAGCCCGTTTCCTCATCTGTAAAATGGAGACAATGTTATCTAATCCACAGAGCGGAATGCCTACACAGTACCTGCCATATAGGCCCCTGAGAGATTGCATTTCTGCTTGCAGATAGCTGTGTTTGTGTGAGTGGATGTGTTTGTGGCCAGCATCTATAATTGGGTGAGAGTACACAGGGCTTTGGCTTCTCTGAGCACTGAAGCTTAGTGTCTGGCAAATAACAACACAATCATCCCCAATATACAGCTTCTCACATCAAAAAACCGCATGCCACATGGAAGTGTTTGGGCTCTGAGAGCCTCAAGGCTTGGGGGCCCTCCAGACATCAATTTCTCTGAGAGGCTGTGACTCACACAGACCCAGGAAGGAGGGGCACAGAATGACTGGGCAAGGGGGCATTAACCCCATCATGTCTCAACTTTCTCCATCATCCAGTGGTCAAGAAACCGTGTCACACATGAAAGGAGTTTGGCAGAGGGAGGACCTTGATATTGTAGAGATTCTGTGGAAGGACTTGAGCACAGACAGACATTCCACACAGGAGCCAGTCATAAGAGGAGGTTCTGGTGTGAAGTTCTTGGTATGGAGCACTTGGAGGATTCATGACAGTCACAGGTGAATTTGCCAGAAAATTAGAAGCCACCAAGCATCAGCGTTTGAGAAGGTAGGACCTGTCCTCATGCACATGCAGCTGTGGCCCTCCCAAACACTCTTCTCACAGACCTGGACCTGCGCAGGGTCTGCTGTGTGTTGAGAATCCCAAGACTGTTCTACAGCCAGGGCATAAATGAGCTGGCAGGAAGCACACTCATAATTAAACTCCTCTAGGGACATTAGAAGAATATGTTTATGTGAGGCTATGACTGCTTCTTGGATGCAACATCAGTGCCTTCAAATCATATGTTCATGATAGAGAAGGAATACTTGTTGACTTAATAACCAAGATCTAAGGAGATATCAGGCACAAGGGTTTCTCAATAAGTTCACCATCAGTGCTTTCGGCAATCTTCTCAAAAATGTTGGCTATTTGAGTAGAAAAATACACTAGCCCAAATTGTTAAAGTCGGGTAAGTTGACCATTTATTCCTAGATTTCCCATTTCTAGCCCCAAACATTCCACATCCCAGGAAACCCCTCAGTCCCAGGCAAACAAGGTTTGTTGATCAGCCTAAAATTGGGATGTCTCATAGTCACCAACATTCAGTGAGTTACAAAAAGGATCTTCTTGCAGGGGTAAATTAACCAATGGAAAGAAATGGTTCCTTCTGCTACATCCTTTGTGTATACATCAGGATTCTCCAGAGACAAGGAACCAATAGGATGTATTAAGTGATGATAAATAAATGATAGATGAAGATAGATAGATAAAATATAGATGATAGATAGATAGATAGATAGATAGATAGATAGATATAGTAATAAGTGATAGAGAAAGATAACGTAGATTTGTTGTATGGAAATGGGTCGTGTGGTTATAGAGACTGGCAAGGCCACAATGTGCAGGGTAGGTCAGCAGTCTGGAGACCCAGGGAAAAGTTAGATTGCAGTATCAAGTGTGAAGGCTACTTAGAGACAGCAATCCTTCTGTCCTGGAGGATTTCAATCTGTTTGCATGAGGCCTTCAACTGATTGCATGAGGCCCACCCATATTATGGAGGGTAACCTGCTTTACTTAAAGTCTACTGATTTAAATGTTAATCTCATCTAAAAGAAAAAACAAAAATCACCTTCACAGCGACCTCCACACTGGTGTTTAACCAAATATCTGCTTACTGTGGCCTAATCAATTTGATCCATACAACTCATCATCACACCTAGTCAGATGCCAGTAAAACCAAGGTACAGTCCCATACCTTGTAGCGATTTGGGTTTTGGTGAAACATCCCAGGAAAGATGTTTTCCTAAAGGATCTTTCTAGAGGGGCCTCTGACATCCCCGTGCACACCACCGACTCTGGCTGAGAAAATTGAGGGTTTTGATGGGTCTTCTTCAAAACCAGGAGAATACTAAGTTTGGGATGCAAGTCTTGGCCAGGGCCATTCTCAATTTGCTTTATGGTGTTTTGAAGCCACAGCAACACTGGAATGAAAGCACTGATATCTCATCTCCTCCCTAAACTGTGGGAGGAATTGGAAAGCAGCAACTCTGGCCTCTCTGAAAGTTCTGGGTGTGCTAGAGTGTCCTGGCTCCAGCTGCAGCAGCCACAAGAGGGAAGGAAAGCAATGCCTATCAAACCACTTTGCAGACCTTCGGACATGGCCAGACTGTCTTCCTTCCAGCCAGGATAGACAAGTATGGTCTGTGGCCACAATTAGAATAGACAACTATAGTACCTCTGATTGTAGATAATAGATGATTTTAAAATATTACGACACTAAGAGTCTACCCACCATAGAATCTCAGCATTGGGAGGATCTTAAAGTTCATCTGGCCATTGTATCCCGCTGTAACATTTATTAAAAATGAGATGCAATGAGCCAGAGGTAGCTTCATTCCTTGATTGGCTCTGATTCTCCCATTGTGTATTAATAACAGACCAAGTCAAAGCAATTTGAAATCTTCCAAGGAATTCTGACTGTTCTGCCGATCACGGTATTGATTTTTCTTCAGTCTTCTATTGTGATCTGCCTTATCTGTCAGTGATTTTCTGGTTTCCCGTTTGAGAGCACAGACCCAGGGGGCGAGAGAGGAAAAGAATGGCTGAGAAGATGAGCAGCCAGGAGTAAGAAGCCCAAAGACAGTGGAGGCAAGAAACAATAGGAAAGATAGGGGCCAAAATAAAATCGGTGGGGTGAATTAAGGTGGCCAGACTGGGAGAGGAGAAAATAGCCAGGAACAATAGCACAGAGAGATAAGACTGGAAAGGGCGGGAGAGAGGAAGCAAGGCTCCAGAATAAAAGCAATAAATGGGGCCAGGACTAGTTAGGGGCCAGGGTGAGGGAGTCAGGACCTGGCAGAGTGGAGCTTAGGCTGTGAACGGATTATAGAGAGGAGCTGAGATCCACTTGGCAGTGGCAGTGGATGACCTGGAAAAACAAAGAGGTTGGCATCTGGACCAAGGGCAAAAGCAGAGCTGGTTCCATGTTCTCTGCCCGAGCCCGGATGGGCTGCCCCAGTTCCTGGAGCTGCCAGGT
Source organism: Murina feae (assembly GCA_004026665.1). Classification (NCBI taxonomy): domain Eukaryota; kingdom Metazoa; phylum Chordata; class Mammalia; order Chiroptera; family Vespertilionidae; genus Murina; species Murina feae. Next base: position 40,152 of record PVJC01006559.1, read on the forward strand.
GAGACCACACAGCCATGGAACAGCTGGCTCTTCTTCCCCTCGACAATGAGGTGAAAATTTGCCCAATTCTGATGAGTTTTCCATTTTCTCCTAACAAATATCCCCTGCCTACCTCACTCATGCCATCCCATGCTAAGTCTCCTATACTTAGGATACTCCCTCAGATAAATGAAACCATATACATATCTTCTCAAAATATGTTCTGACATTTATTCATATCAGCAAACAAGCCACAGATATTCCCCCAAACCCTCTGCAGAAAACATGCTAACCCAGCATTTCCTCCAGCAGACACAAAACTCACACAGATGTAATCTCACACACACACACACACACACACACCACATTTTTCTGAACATTGCAAAACTGAACAGCTGGTCAACCTAAGTGAAGACATATTTTAGCGATGCTCCTGACAGCCCATAAGGGACCCAATGACGTGGCCTGTGATGGTGTTGACCAGGTTGTATACTGAATGTACCGAATGTCAAAAGGAAAAATCATTTCCAAGAACAATGATGGAAGTAGCCCAAATATGTGCTTGGAGAAAAACAAGTGAATTTGGGTTTCTGTCCAAGCAAAATATCAAAAGGATGAATCAGAAAAATATATATGTGGGGCTTCGAAAAGTTCTTTTTCTTTGTACAATTAAAATGGCAGGGTTTCAAGTGCACGAGAGATGTGTCAAGTGATCCAGTTTGTAGCTTGTGACCAGCCTGGAGGGGAAATGATAAAACATTGTTTTGATTATGGACTTAAGATTGTTTCAATAAACACAGCCTGGAGATCACGTTAAAATCAAATTTTTAAAAAGTGCCTTTCTCTTTTTTTTGCTGAGCTTTCAAAAAGAGTTTTGTTTTTGTTTTTGTTTTGCTTGTTTTATGTGGTCTTTTGAGGTTCCTGCCATCAGCCTCGGAACTTTCCACATCCCCACTGTCTTCTGATGTCCTTTAATCCCTTTTTGCACGGCTCCTTTGAGACGAACTGGAGTCTAAAGCTTTTATAACTCTAGGCAGTACATCTCACCCTCAGGGTCAGTCCAAGGTCTGAGACATTAGATGACAACCTCAAAACTGACTCAATAGGCTGGTGATTTTGGGGGTGTCAGTAAAAGAATGTGGGGTTAGGAGTGAGAAGTCCTGATTTTAAGTCCTGGCTATTTCTGATCTTTGCCTCCTTCCACTTTTTTATTCATCAACTATTGTTGTGTGTCTACTAGAGAAATAGGGGCAGAGTCAAAGAGTTTATAGTTGGGTGGCAATATACACAATAAGATACAATGGAGTGTGGGAAATGCAACAATGTAAATGGGTGCAAGGTACAAGACTGGACAGAGGAGAAAGGAAATTCCTCTATTGAGGAAAAAGAGGGTAGAGTTTCACTAGGGGGTGACATATTAATTCAGTTTCAGGAGATGAATAGGCAACCAACCAGGTAAATAAGGACAAAGGAAGAATATTCTTGGCCAAAGAAAGAGCAAACACAAAAACTCGGAGATGGGACAGAGTGTGTTTGGAAGCTATATGCAGTCTGCTATAATGGAAGCATAAGGCATATGGGATTGGCAGGAGGGAAGGACTGCAATAGGGGAAGTGGGTGAAGGGGAGGCAGAACCTAGTGCAAGGATCTTAAACTTTATGATGCAATAATAACTGTAGCTAACATTTACGGAGCACTTTGTGGTGTCCAACACCATGCAAATACTCTATAATCATCATCTCATTTCATTTTTACAACAATTCTAGCAAGAAGGTACTAGCATTTCTCTCCTCTTAATAGAAGAAGAAACTGATCCTTGAAGAACTTGTATAACTTCTGGAAGAGAGAGTAAAAGGGGAAATTGAGTTTCAAGCCCTAGACTATTAGCTGCAGAATCAGTCCTCTTATGCTGTGCTCACTCACATGTGTGAGTCTATTAGATTTAGCAAAGGAAGATTGTGATGACCTTTACCAGGTCAAATGTGATAACATTTGGAGGGGCAAAACTATGTTTTAATGGGTTGAAAGGCAGACAATTTCAAGGAAGATGATTAAGAAGATCAAGTCTATATCTCATGCTCTCAATTTCCGGTTTCTTCCGTGGAGATAGAGCAGCCGTCAAATGATGGGGGTCAGAGGTTAAGGAAAAGCAGAATTGAGATAGCTGTTTAAGATAAAAAGTCAAAGATTTGAGGGATTTGAGGATATGGAGAACCCCGCCATATTTGCTGGGCTGACAGAAAAACTATGGACTGAAAATAAAGGTATGTGACGGAGTGTTTGAGGGATTTCGTCGTGGGACAGAATCAAGAGGACAGGGAGAAGATGTGACTTGGAAAGCAGAGACTCTCTAGGACCCAGAGAAGGGATAGAAGGGGGAGGAAGAATAGGTTAACAGTGAGTCTGAGGCAGAGAGGAGGAGTGCTGGCTGTGGAGAGAGGGGAAGATCATCCGAAAGTCAACTGTCAGGGTTCAGCTGGGGGATCAACACGAAAGCTGTGATGGTTACCCCACTAACCTGAGAGTGGGCCAAGGAAAGGCATCGTGCCTATTTACATCTATGCCACCAGCGTGTGCAGCCCATTCTCTGAGGGCAATGACCAGAAATGAGGTCACTGAAGAGAGAAGCTGAGAATGTGGAAAGTGGGGTAAAAGGAAGTACTGTGGCCCAGGAGAAAAGCCTGCCCATGCGCCCAGGAAACATGGCCACGGATATTTTCAGCAGCATTGCTCATAACAGCCTAATGGGAAACAACCAAATGCACACTGGCTGGGGTGGTAAAAAGGTGGCATAGTCACAGGATGCTGTTTAGCAGCAAAAATGGATTAACTATGGCTAAATGCATTAACTCAGATGAATAGGGATTTTAACATACTTTTTATTGTTGAGGGTATTACAGATATTCCCATTTCCCCCCTTTACTCCTTCCTCGAAGCCCCTATCCTCTTCCCCCACCACCTTCAACCCAGGTCTTCACTACCCTATTGCCTGTATTCACAGGCTATGCATATAAGTTCTTTGAAAAATATAAGGCACAAAAATATTATCCTTTGTGATACTATTCACATAAAGTTCAAATGCATTCAAAATTATAAAATATAGCTCGGCTGGCATGGCTCAGTGGTTGAGCATCGATCTATGAACCAGAAGGTCACGGTTCCATTTCCAGTCAGAGCACATGCCTGAGTTGTGGGCTCCATCCTCAGTGTGGGGTGTGCAAGAGGCAGCTGATCAATGATTCTCTCTCATCATTGATCTCTCTGTCTCCCCCCACTTCCTCTCTGAAATCAATTAAAAATATGTTTAAAAATTATAAACTATAGCCATAACCGGTTTGGCTCAGTGGATAGAGCGTCAGCCTGTGAACTGAAAGGTCCCAGGTTCGATTCCGGTCAAGGGCATGTATCTAGGTTGTGGGCACATCCCCAGTGGGAGGTGTGCAGGAGGCAGCTGATCGATGTTTCTCTCTCATCGATGTTTCTAACTCTCTATTCCTCTCCCTTCCTCTCTGTAAAAAAATCAATAAAATATAGTTAAAAAATAATAAATAAATAAAAATTATAAACTATATTTCTTTTACCAATATGCTTTCAAACAATAATGAAAAGAAAGAGGTCAATAGTCATAACATTCCTTTCAGGGGTGGAGATGACTATCAGGAGGGTACAAAGGTGCCTCATCATTTTGACAACATGCTATTTTTCAAGTTGGGCCATTGGTCCAGGAGTATTATTTTATCTTTCATATACTACATACATTATATTTTTTGTATGAGTGAAATAGTTTATTAAAAAACAAACGCAAGCACTTAGAGGGGAAAGCTTCTGCGGACCTTCATTTGGGTCTTTCTCGGGACCTTGTGAGAGCTCTGAGGATGAGATGATTTACTGACGGTGCTTCTTGATCAGCCACAGATCTAAAAATCCTGGATCCACATTTCCCAACACTTTGAGCAACTCTGAAAAATTTCAGGAAGAATGGACAGCTACCTTAATTCTAATCAGAATTCAGAGTTCTGGTATAATTCTAGTCAGAATTCAGAGTTCTCCTTGGAGCAGACAAACACAGACACCAACAAAAAGTCGAACACTGTGAACTCCAAAAGAGAACGGTCTCTTGAGGCAAGAATTAGTCCTTGGAGCAGAAATCTCACTCAAAGTAGCAGCAAGAGGAAAGGAACCAGGCAGCCCTACTCTCGGGTGTGAAGCTGGGGACAGAGAGGGAAGCTCTGCATGTGGACCACCCAGTTCCAGCTGAGGTGAGGAAGGCAAGGGGTTCCTGGATGGATCTGGGACCACAATCTGCTCTTTCTAGAATCATGGAATGTTTGGCTTGAAGAGTTGGGCATTAACTGATGCTGCCTGGGTTTTATAAAGACAGAAAAACCACTCCAGGGACAATATGGAGATTTGCTTAAATCCTGTATACTTATGTTCCAGCTGAATTCACACGGTATTGAAACTGCTCCTCTCCTTCCCCACTTGCTCTCTAACTCCAATTCTGAGCTCAATGTAAAAGGTGAGTCAGCAGGTGCAAAGGAAGGCAGGACTAGGGCTCTAGAGATCGTGAGCAAACTGACCACAGGGAACCAGAGTCTAATCAAGGCAGGTGGTGGCGGGGCAGTTTACAATAAGCTACTATAAATGTCACCCCCTACGAGGCTGCCAGAGGCATCCAGGAAGGCATGTACTTCACCTTTGTCCAACCCCCTCTTCTTTTCATCGCCAAGAACATCCACTCCAGCAGTGAGGGGCCATCTGATAGCCCCCAAGGTCTCAGGATGGGCTGCAGTTCCCTGGAGAGTGGACTATAAATAAATGATGAAACATGAGAGAAAGGTCGGGCTCCAGAACAACACTTCTCCTAAATCTTCTTGATCCTGATTGCTCTGTCCAGAAGCAGATTAAGTGTAAAATACTGATCTTGAATGGGATCGAGCCAAAGTTTACACAGCTCGGGGCTTTCTGGAAGGGCTGTGTTCTTGGAAAGGAAGGAAGAGTTAGGGAATGCAGTGTTGGTGGAGAATCCTGGAAGAAGGGGGAATGGGCCAGCTTAATCAACCAAGTGGGATATTCCAAATCTCCGTGTTATAGGGTATCGGGAACCCCTATTACAGAGTGGGTGCAGATGCCTGTGGTGTATACGATACTATTGTTGTAGGGTATTGTGATATCATTGGTCTGCTGTGATGGGTGGAGTTTTTTTGAAGACAGTAGTTTGTGAAATGAGAGGGAGATAAATGTAGGATTGCAAAGTACCAAATGGTCTAAAGTCTTAAAGGCAGAGAAAGTTATGCATGACTTTGGCCACCTCACTGAGCCACTCAGTCTCAGTTTCTCTTATGTGAGAAAGGGGGCTAATTATAGGATCTATGTCAAAGGTGCCACGAAGATTCAATGGGATGATGCATGGGAAGTTCTTAGTATGAGATCTAGAACATGTTAACTGCTCCATACATGTTAGTTACTTATCATTGCCCATCACTACGCACATGGTGGAACATCAGAATCTAAAGTGTCCTGGAGGTAGCTAAAGAAGTTAACAGGGGTGATCAAAGGATTTGCTCATTTGATGGAACTTGGTAAGTTCACTAAGAGTTAATAGGCTTATTACAAACTCACATTGAGAAGGAGGACTCTGGGGTCTGAATAATGAGTTACAATTGAAAGTTGATATCTGTCCTTGAATAGCAGGATAGGATGGAAGGACAGCCCTTGAGAGCTGGGGAGACTATGACGTCACTAAGAGATCAGTCATCCATTCTTTCCTTCAATAAATATTTACGAGCATCTACTCTAAGCCAAGCTCTGTTCTTGGCAATTGGGGTAGGTGCTGAACAAGCAAACAAAATTCTAGTTCCCATGAGCTTCCCGAACAAAAGGCAGGCATTGAGAGAAACAGGCAGAGGGCTAAAGAGTACCTTCAATTAGGGTAGACCTGGTTACCAGAGGACATGTAGGCACCTGCTGAAACCCTTGCTGTTTCTGTGACATCCTTTCATTGGGAAGTCTAGGGGCAGTATGGAGGGAAAGTAAATGACTTTACAGCCAATCAAATCAGAGCTTGGTCTTGGTTTAGCCTCACTGTGTGCCTAAGATCTCTGAACAGCAGTGCCATTGATTTTTAAGAAGCACAATCAAAATTTCCTCACAAAGTATTAGAAGGATTAAAAATGACACATCTTAAGAACTCTGTTCTATGACTAGTATACAGTACTAGAGGCCCTGTGCATGGATTCATGCACTGGTGGGGTCCCTCAGCCTGGCCTGTGGGGATTGGGTGGAAACTGACTTTCTGAGATGGTGCAGGCCAGGTCAAGGGACCAGGCCTCCAACATTCCCTTCTGAGTCTGGGGTGCAGGTTAAGCAAATGCAGGGCCAACAGTGCCCCAGCAGCAACCTAAGCCATGGCTGATTCCATGAGGAATCAGTCTCCTTCCTTTACTGGTTGGATTGTCTGCCCCCTGGTGGTCATTGTGCATCATAGCTACCAGGCAAACAGTCAAACAGTTGGATGGTTGCTTAGGCTTTTATATATAGAGATGTGTTCAATAAAATATAGCTTCTTTTTTACTCATGTTATTTGCCATTACTTCCTGACTTATTTCTATTAGTTTTTAGTAATGTTCCTTTGAAAATATCATGCTGCCTCAACAGAGGAGCAGGAGGCAGACATTCACCTAAGCAGGCAGCCATGAGCGATGAGCATCTGAGGGTTAGCACATGCTGACACAGATGGAGCCATAATAATTAAAGAATGCTTGCAAACACGATGTTACACTTGGTCCTCAAATTCACCTGAAGAATGAGCTGTTTTGTTCCCCACTGTACTGCTTGCACATAAGAACAGAGGGCCAATTATTGCCTTTGCCATTGAAGATGTTTAGTACTTTGCTGTCCATGTTGTCAGCTACAGTTTAGTGGTACTAAGCACATTCATTCTGTTGTGCAACTGTTGCCTCTTTGAACCTCAAGTCCCATGACTGGTGGAAACTGGACCCCAATGTCAGCAGTCTTGCTGCCCCCACTCCCAACCTCGTCCTAATTCCTAGCCCAGGGACTGCTGTGTGTTCTGTTCTGCAACTTCCTGGTGTGTTTCTCTCTGCACAACAACTGGGTCTGGGCACAAGATAATGCTGAAGTCTGCTATGCTCCTCACCTTTCATCTAGTGTGAGTTTGTGTGAAATTTAACATCTTTCACCTGCTTCTGATACACATTTACCAGGATATGACTCAAATCAAGCCCCACTTGGCTGACTTTCCGGTCCTGCCTGACTCAGCAGGAAAGCTAGTATCTGGCAGAGGGAGCGCTGTTGGGTTGCTGTTCCTGGCGAAGGAAGCAAGGTTTGCTGCCTAACATAGCAAAGGAGGAGGCAGGGTTCCTAGTTCTCTTCCCAGGGCCTTTGCTAATGCTCTGTGGGGTTTTTCAGGAAGTCGCTCTGTGCTTAGCTATCGGTCAGGAATAAGAATAACAAAGTCAGTTTCTATATAGTTCCTTGGTGGTGAGGCATGCAACCTCAAATACTTTCAGGTCCTCCAGGTTCAGCACATTTAAGAATGGTTAACCATATTTTAGGAAACTGCTTTGATCTTTAATGATGACAACAGTTCATGTGGATTCAGTGCCTCGTAGGTGCCAGCCATTGTGCTAGGATGCAGGTCCTTAGATGACCCAAAAGAGGATGCTAGGGACAGCCTTTATCAATACAGATGAGAGGATGGTGAGATATCTAAGATTCCTTTCAACTACAACCCCTGCTAAGCTTCTAATAGGCAAGTTAGACAGGGATGTTCTCAGGACAACTGGACCCCTTAATATTACCTGAGACTCCACCCTGGTGAGCTGTACCAGCCCACATGCCAGGCTTCTGAAGTCCTTTTGACACTCTGACTTAAGGCCAAGGTCTAGAGAAAATGCTGGTGTAGACCCTCCAGCCTGTTCACTCCTGCAACTGGAGGGGCAGTGAGGAGACCAGAAAAGGTAAGGGATGAGGTGAGATCCTGAAAGATGTCAACCCTTCACTCCTCTCACCAATACTTTCCCCTCTGACCACAGTGGCCTAATCAGGTGGCTCTATTCAACCCTCACTTGTGTCAGGGTGTCTTCTCCCCTGGGACTAGAAGGTGGTGTTCATCACTGTTTTAAGTTTGTGACCAACAAGTCCACTAAATCTCTGGCCTTGGGATGTCTGGGAAGAAATCAGGATCTCCCCACTTTTGAGGAAATTTCAAGAAGGGGCTTTAGGAGCACATGCTTGTGGTTCTTTTCCCTATAATTTCTCAGTACTGAGCTGTTCATCCGCAAAGAAGACTTAAGATGTTTCTTCTGATTGTAACACAAATGCCTTCAGTTCAGGATTGAGAATTTATCAAGGTCTACAAATTGTTCACTAAATACTCATGTAAGCCCAGAGAGGAGATGCCAGGTCTAACTTTCTTCCCCTTGTATCAACAAGTGAAAATGCAGCCACTAGATTCCACTCAGTGCTAACCATGTATGTTCTTTCTCTGGCTTCTTTGACAAGTCCTACCCTGATTTTTATACCCAATTCAAGTATCCAGGCCTCATCTTTCTAACTATCCAGTAAAGCAATAGGCTTTTTTTTTTTTCTGTTACCCCAATGCCTTTGCCTTGGTCAAGGGTCTACTCATATTCCTTCAAGTAATTAAGTCAACCTCATGACAGTACAGAACCATAAACTTTCACATACCTAACTAGTCATCTGCTCAGACAACCCAGGTGGTCACAGCTCAGAAAATGTCTTTCAATACTGAAGAGGGCTACTCTGCTTGGTCCACTAATGTGTTATTATTGGATCAAGGAGGAAATATGTCTTAAATATCAGCAGTACTAAGAAAAACTTAAGGATTTAATTTCCTGAAAGTTTAACATGGGGATGAGGTTACCAAACAAAAAAGCTAATGAATTCCTAGGATGTAGTTGTTAATATATTCACAAAGTTGTAAAACCATCATTGCTACCTAATTCATCACTTCAGAAGAAAACCACACCCATTATCAGTCCTTCCCCAGTCTCTCCTCCCCCCATCACTTGACAACCACTAATTAACTCTTTGTCTCTATGGATTTGTTTGTTCCAGACATTTTATTTATATAAATGGAATAATATAATGTGTGATCTTTTGTGTCTGGCTTCTTTCACTTAGCACAATATTTTCAATGTTATAACATGTTCATTCCTTTTTTATGGCTGAAAAATAATTCGTTATTATATGGATATACCACATTTTGTTTATCCATTGGTCAATTTGTGAGCATTTGGATTGTTCCACTTTTTGTCTCTTATGATTAATGCTGGTATGAATATTCATGTACACACTTTTGTTTTCAATTCTCTTGGCTACATGCCTAGGAGTGAAATTGCTACACTATATGGTAACTCTATCTCTAGATTTTTGAAGAATTGCCAGACTGGTTTTCAAAGTCACTCTGTCAGTTTACATTTCCACCAGAATGATATTAGGGTTCCAATTTCTCCACATTCTCACCAACGCTATAATACTTTTATTATGGTCATCCTAGTGAGTGTGAAGTGATATCTCATTGGGGTTTTGATTTTCATTTCCCTAATGGAAATGATACTATGCATTTTTTCCTGTACTTATTGGCTATTTGTATATTTTTTTAGAGAAATATTTATCCAAGTCCTTTGTCTATTTATAATTAAGCTAACTGTTCTTTTATTGTTGAGTTTTAAGTACTACTTGATTCTGGATACTATATTCTTATCAGATATATAATTTTCAATTATATTCTCCCATCCTGTGGGTTATATTTTCATTTTCTTGATTATGTCTTTTGAAGCACAATCTTCAAAATGGTGATGAAGTTAATAACTTTATTTATTTATTTATTCATTTATTTGTTTGTTTGTTTGATTGTGCTTTTGATGTCATATCTAAGCAACCATTGTCTAACCCAAAGTCATGAAGATTTATGGTTGTTTTCTCAAAGAGTTTTATGGTTTTAGCTCTTACCTTTAGGTCTATAATCCAGTTTTAGTTACTTTTTGTATATGATTTGACTTAGGCTTTGTCAGGCTCTCTGTGTGCTGCAAATTGAAAAAAACAATAACAACTCGTTTTTGGATGTGGATAGCCAGTTTTCCTAGCACCACTTGTTGAAGAGTATTGACTCCCCATTTGTTGTCTTGGCCATTCATTGTCTATGGTGCAAATCAATTGGCCATAAATGTAAGCGTTTATTTCTGGATCCTCAATTCTATTCCTTTGATCTATGTGCCTCTCATGCCAACACAGCCTTTATGGCTGCAGCTTATAATTAGTTTTGAAATTAAGAAGTGTGAATACTCTAACTTTGTTCTTCTTTTTCAATATTGTCTGAGCTATTCTAGGTCCCTTGAATTTACATAGGAATTTTAAGAACAACTTGCCAATTTATGCAAAAAAAAGGGGGGGAACAGCTGAGATTTGTGTAGACCAATTTGGGGAATGTTGCTATTTCAACAATATTAAGTCTTCCAGTTCACAAACATAAAAATCTTTTCATTTATTTGAGTATTGTTTCATTTCTTTCAACAATGTTTTATAGCTTTGAATGTACAAGTCTTTTATTTCTTTTGTTAAATTTATTCCCAAGTATTTTATGATTTTTGATACTTCTATAAATGAAAATTTTTGTAACTTCATTTTTGGATTATCTATTGCTAGCATACAAAACTAGAATGTATTTCTGTGTTTTGATCTTGTGTCTTGTAACCCTGTGGAATTCATTTATGAGCCCTAACAGTGTTTTGGTGCATATTTTAGAATTATCTATATACAAGATCACATCATCTACAAATATAGCTTTCCTTTTTCTCTCCAAATGGATGCCTTTTCAAGTCTTGTTTCTTATTGTGCGATGGTATCTTTTATCCCTCGATACACTGTTTTCAGGCATCAAGTATGAATGTTCTAGGAAGGCAAGAATTTGCTTTGTTCCCTGCCTTAGACCTGGCATCTATACTCATTTCTGATACTTGAGAAATATTCAATAAATATTTGCTGAATAAATGAAATGAGAAGTACATGGAGCAATTTAGTCCAGGGCTTTCCTCCACACCTTGAACTCACGCCTGCAGGGTAGGGCTTATTCTGTCATTTATATATAGTCACTTATAATGCCTGCCCAGTTGCTGGCAATTAATTAGCACTCAATAAATACTTGTTTAAGGAGTAAATAAATAAATAAAGTATGGCCTGACCGATGGGAGTGTATGAGTAAGACCACGTGGTCACATCTGGTATAGGAAACACCACTTGTCAATAGTTTATTATGCCATCAATTCCAACTCAGTGTATGGTGAGTAATGTCCCCTAAGGTCACAGTGACAGTAAAACTCAGTCACTGAAATCCCAACGATTCTATGGTGGGTGTTAAACCTTGCTCCCACAAAAAAAAAAAATGATACTCTTATGTGATTCCTCTAACTTATATCATTTTAACAGCAATTCAAAGAGTTGTCTGGGACCCCACAACAGATGACAAGCCAGCTGTGCTGACCACCGCGGCCTGATTGGCTAGCCCTGCTCTTTCCACTCTGACCCCTAGCCCTGGAAGTACTCTCGGTGCATCTGCAAATGCAGTGAAAGGACTTGAAATGAACGTCCTGTGAAACGTCAAAGAGGCCCAGAAGGGTCTGGGGCACAGTGGGTGGGCAGCTTTCCTCCTGATCCTCCTCGCTTTCTCTTCTTTTAAAGAGACCTTCATTATTCCTGTTGTCCCACGCCCACAATCCCAGGCTCTCTGTGTGCTGCAAATTGAAATCTATACTCACCAAGCATGCATTTAATTCTATTTTATTCAGGCAATTATATAAATAATTGCGCTGTTATTAGAAACATATTTTTAAGTTTTAATGACTACGATGGAGGTTTATAGCTGTTACAGACTTGCTAATCCTCAATAAATATGTTTTTAATCAAGCTAGCATTTTATATACAATAACTGTCCTATTAACTCTGGGGTTGGCTTTTGCAGCCTTGACGGAAAGCACTGCAGTTGATTTGTTTTCCTTGGGGCTCTTCAAGTTACACTTTAAGATTGGAGATTAAAACAGGAATTTTCCACCCTTTACAGAACAAGACCTGGGAATAAGAGTTGAGTCCAGTAGTGACCAGAAAGAGCAGGCAGCTTAGAGAGGTGGGAAAAGTCTGGTCAACACATCTGGAGATCAAGATCTGCGTCTGCTTCTACCTCTAATAAGGGCTGTGGCTCTGGCCAAGCCTCTTAACCTTTCTTAGCCACAGTTTCCTCATTTGTCAAATGGGGATAATCATACCTGGCCTGGCCTCACATTTTTGTGGTGGAGAATCTGAAATGTGAGTGTAGGAGAAAATGCTGTAAAAATCATGCAATGTGACAGGTCGGGGTCCAGGGAATCCAGGCTCAGCTCGCGTCACTTAATCCTCTTTCCTCCGCATCTTCATGTGCACGGTGTAAACAATTGGAGTGTGAGTAGGGATGCCTGTTTTTTATGGCTCTGTCCAGTTTAGTGAGATGACATAGATGAGCCTTCACATAAGGCCTCGCACATAACAAGCATCAAAAATTATTCTTTGCCCATGGAGTCATCCCGTTTCCTAACAAAGAAAGAGGCCGCTGCTCTAGCAGAGATACTAGCCTCACCTGTGCCTGCCTTAATCCCAAGGCCCATTCCCCGGCTTTCGCATGCTTTCCACCACTCCTCTAATGTCCCCTAAGATCACAGTGACAGTAAAACGCAGGCTGAGAACCATTTTAAAAGGTTCCAATGAAGCCCTGGCCTCATAGGGTAGCTCAGTTGGTTAGAGCATCATCAGGATATGCCAAGGTTCCGAGGTTGTGAGTCTCATCTCTGACCTGGGCACATGCAAGTAGCAACCCAGAAATGTATAAATCAGTAGAACAACAAAAACACACTCTCTATCTATCTATCTATCTATCTATCTATCTATCTATCTATCTATCTCTGCCTCCCTCCCTCCCTCCTTTCCTTTTTCTCTTTAAAATCAACAACAACAAAAATTTAAGTTCCAGTTAAAATTCTTTGCTTTATAAGCTGAGAGGGAGGGATGCCATCAGCCTAAGGAATATGGAAGGGTGCTCCTTTGAGAGTTGATCCCAGTCCTTCCAGGAAGGGCAATAGAGAGTGAAGGTCAGCAGAAACTTCCTTAGTGGTCAGTGTCTCTCTAAGGAAGCCTAGAAATGACTTTCATTCCTAAGCATATAGCTATTGACTGTCGTCTCTGGGTAAAATGTGATCCCTTGGGACACAAGGATGCTCACGGATGGCCAGAACCTGGGATCATGTCTTTCCATACCTTCTCAGAGTCTTCAAGTCTCACAGCAATCCTGAGACAACAGCCTCGCCTCGCCTCACCTCTTCTTGCTTCCCAGGCTGAGTAAAGGGGAACAGAGAACATGCATAGAAACACAGACCCAGAGAAAGGCCAGCACAATGAAGAATAAACAGCCAGAGCATGGGCCAGCACAACAGGCTTCACGCTCATAGCTCTCTGGACTGAACAGGGCCCTTGCCCATGGCTATCCCTCCCCTCTCTCATCCCAACACACACACACACACACACACACACACACACTCCTCGAGGGACGAGTAGAAGAGGTTAGCTACATAAACCAGTCAGGCTTGTAAAACAGCTGAAGAATTAAATACCCAACAAAGCTGTGGCCAAGTTGCTGACCTATTTCCCACCCTGCGCAGCCCAGAGAAGGACAGGGAGGTAGAAAGAAAAATAAAGAATCACGGAAAACAAAACCAAATTATTAAGTTCTTTTCATTAAATAAATAAGCTCCATCTGACAGGCACTCCCCTGGAGCCCTGGGATGCCATCGGTCCTGGGAAATGACTTGAGAAAACACACACACACACCTCCTTGGTCTTGGCAGGAGGGAGAGAGGCCATCTAGTGAGGTCTCTGCACTCCAGTCGGATCCAAGTGAGAACTGGGGTCAACATGGAAAAAGGGTGACATGAGCAGCACCCTGCTGTTAGCATTTGGAACTGGAGTCTATTTGGGTAACAGCCCCCAACACATGTGCATCTAATGTGAAAACACCCCAACCTGAATGTCAAGGCCCAAATCTCCAATCCTCTCAATTCAAACACGGCATCTCCTCCTTCACTTCCCACTCATATCCACTCCTTCTTCAGTCCTTAATCTAATGACATCCCTCCATCATTTTTCAATTCAATTTTATTTTTCAATTACTCTTTACAGTTAATATCAACTTGTGTTCATTT
>PVJC01006560.1:0-54453 GCA_004026665.1 Murina feae
GGGGGGGGGGGGGGGGGGGGGTCCCCTCACCCCTCACCCCAGCCTGCACCCTCTCTAATCTGGGATCCCTGTCACAATCTAGGACAGCTGGCTCCTAATCGCTCACCTGCCTGCCTGTCTGGTCATCCCTTACAGCCCCCTCTGCAGGCCTGGTTGTCCCCAGCTGCCCCCGTTCTGGCCTGGTCACCCCTAACTACCCCCCTCCCTGCCGGCTTGGTCGTCCCTCACTGCCCCCCTCTGCTGGTCTGGTCGCCCCACTCAGCCTGTTCGGCCATCCAAGTTCGGTTGTTTTAGATGTGATGGCCCCTGGCTCTTTATATATATAGATGATACCATGGCTTAGGAAAGTTACATGATTTGCCTGAGAATAGACAGCTATTGAGTAACAGAGCATGTTTTAAATTAAATACAAATGCAGTTAGTTTGACTGAAATACAAGTACATCGTCCCCTAAAGAATACTTCCCACATCTTTTGTCTGCTGACCCTGGGATAGCTGTTTCTCAGAACTGACTTCTTCTCGGCTCAGCTCTAGCTGTCCTCATTACAGCATGTGTTCCCCAAGCTTTTGTAAAGTGCCAAACCCAGATATTTTACAAAACAAAACAAAACAATTGTCCTGCCTATACAACCCAAGTACTGACAGAGGGAGGGGGAGCAGGAGAGACGGGAGGAGGGACAGAGATAAAATATTTTTAAAGGAAAAATTAGGATAAAATCATTCATATAAATTATAAATGGCTGTTTATAGCACAAGTATAGCTGCCTTGTGTCCTTGAACTAAAAAATAATAATAATCCTTGCTAAAGAAACAAGCTGTCTCACCTATGGAGTTTAGTATGCACATTAGTCTGAAATTCACCACTCTAATAATGGTAAACAGCCATTATATAAAATGACTGTAATAAAACTCTGATAATGGAGTTTGGGGCATCAGTGGGAGAGCAGGAGATGGGTGGGGTTTGGGCTAAGGAAAACCATGCTGCCAGGTCTGAAGTTACACACATAGATGCTGGCCGATTTACCTGGCCCTGGAAGGGGAAGTTTTGTTTTAGGTTCCCTGCTAGGTGAATTTTAGTTCACGGATGAGCTTGTGAGGTAGTGATTTATCCCTGTATAACCAAGGGGAAGATACTCCCACTGGATTGTTGTCACAGGGCCATCAGAGGGGCAGCTCCAACACCTGCCGGAGCTCCTGTGGTGGAGTCAGGAGATCCGGATTCATGTCACCTGCCACTTCCGCTGTCGTTTAGAGGAAGCCCTCGGGCCTTCTGGACTTTAGGCAGTTTCTCTCTGAAATGGAGACGTGGCACTTGTCCAAGGGCGCACATGAGCGAGATGTTAGGGTTATCAGTTCTGGTCAGGGAGCACGTGGTGCAAAGTGTACTAGCCGGGGGACAGAGACGGAGCGGTGGGTGCACACAGGGCTCACAGAGAGAGGAGCACAGCAGGAGTCAGGAAGTGTGAAAAGGCTTTGTACATTTTAAAGTGAACATCAGTCACCATCAACAGAAACAAGAACAACCAAGTAAATGGTTTCTTAGGGAGAACTTCTGCACAGAGCTAGTTTCCTGCTACAAATTGTATCCATTTTCTCTTCTCACACTTTTGTATCTCTTGGTTCAAAATCACTACTATCAGTTGCCACCTCCTCAACTCCTCTGATTGTAACCTCTTTCAGGGTGGGCCTAAGGTCTTTCCTTTGTTAAGTTTGGGATACATTTAACAGATACCAGTCGAATGATAAGTTGCATTAACCTTGCTGCCGTGTTATGCCTAGACCAGATGTTTGCTTAGTCCAGGAAATGATTGCTAAAATTATTAATTCTTTCAACAAATATATATTGAGTTCCTTCCCTTCTAGATTCTAGAATAGAGCCTTTGCCTATTGCAGCGATTTTCAACTGGTGTACCAAGAGAATTTTTAAAACATGCAGTACCTAGCTGGCTTGGCTCAGGGGATAGAGTGTCAGCCTCCAGACCAAAGGGTCCCAGGTTAGATTCTGGTCAAGGGCACATGCTGGGTTGTGGGTTTGGTTCCCAGTGTAGGTGTGCAGGAGGCAGCCAGTCAATGATTTTCATCATTGATGTTTCTCTCTCCTTCTCCCTTCCTCTCTGAAATCAATAAAAATATATTTTTTAAAAATGCAGTACCCAACTATTTAGTCAGGGACACTGGCCTCTTTTCAAATAAAAGATTTGAAATAAAGATTGTCAAATTAAAAAATTATAACAGGGGGCACAACAATAGCCATCTGGTGTGAATGATTCAAAATTATACCTATTTTTTGTCTATTTTTTGGTGTGTTGCAGAATTTTAGTAATTAGTTTATGTGTGCCATGAGATGAGAAAGGTTGACAATCACTGCCCTAGTGCATTGAAGGGTGATGGCTGGTGGTGAGCAGGAATGTCTCTGGGAGGAGGTGATATTTGAGCTAAGACTGACTGATAAAAGTAAGCCAGGCATCTAAAGATCTGGGGAGAGTATGTTCATGCAGGAGGAACAGCAAGTGTCAAGTTCTTGAGGCGGTGACAAGCTTGGTGTTCAAGGACCATAAAAATGAACAATGTAGCGAGGACACAGGAGACAGGAGAGAATGATTCAAGATGAGGTGGGATGTGGCAAATCAAATAGGGCCTTGTAAGGCATTTGACTTTTATTTTAAGTACTAGGGGCCCAGTGCACGAAATTCGTGCACTGGGGGTGGGGTTCCTCAGCCCAGCCTGCCCCCTCTCACATATTTCTTTCTTTCTTTTTTTCTTATCCTCACCTGAGGATATGTTTCATTGATTTTTAGAGAATGTGGAAGAGAAGGAAAAAACAGAGAGAAACATCAAAGTGAGAGAAACACTATGATTGGTTGCCTCCTGCATATGCCCTGACCTGGGCCCTAGCCAGGGAGGAACCTGCAACCTAGGTACATGCCCTTGGTCAGAATTGAACCCAGACCCTGCAGTCAGAAGGCTGAGGCATTATGCACTGAGCCAAACCGGCTAGGGCAAAATATCACATTTCTTAGCCCTCCAGCAGCGGACCTTCATTTTTTTTTTGCCAGGAGTATGGTGGAAAAACCCTAGATGCCTCTTTGAATTCTTATTACCCAAGTTACTAAGAATATTACCAGTGGCATACAGGGAGCTTAGCCAATGAGTGGTAAGAAAAGGTGTTTCCTCTGTAGTTCACTCTGATCACTGGCTCCACACCTGCCCCTCCAATCCCAGCTCCACCCCTGCCCAGGCCTGTAACCTCTGGCCGAGGCTGCAGGCCTGGGCAGGGAACTGCCAAGTCCCTATCGCCAGCTTCACAGAGCCCAGGCCTCTGCGATCACTGGCACTGATCCTGCCCCTGCCATTGTGGGCTCTGCCCTTGCCCCACTGGCAGCCTCTGGCCAAGGCTGCAGGCCTGGGCAGGTGACCCCAGACCCCTGCTTTGCCGGCTCCACCAGTGCCCAGACCCCTATAATTGCAGGCTCTGCCCCTGACCCTTTGATCGCTGGCTCTGCAGAGCCCAGGCCCCTGCAATCTCCAGCCTTGCCCCTGCCCAGGCCTGAGGCCTCTGGCCCAGGCTTTACGCCTGGGTAGGGCACCCTCATACCCCTCTGATCACTGGCTCTGCCCCTGCCCCCTCCCATCACCGGCTCTGCCCTTGCCTCTTGTCTGTGCAGGGGACCCCCATCCACTCTGATCGCCTGTTCCACCCCTCGGGGGCCCCCCACATTCCCCACCACCTGCCTGGCTTATAGGCCTGACCACTTCAGTGGTGGGGCTGAGCCAGACTGGGTGCCACCATCTTGTGGCTATGGGGGATGCCATCTTGTGGCCTTTGGTGCAGCCATATTTGTGATGGAATGATGCCTAATTTGCATATTACTCTTTTATTAGATAGGACTAGGAGCCCAGTGCACAATAATTTGTGCACTCAGGGGAGGTCCCTCAGCCTGGCCTGTGCCCTCTCACAGTCTGGGACCCCTCGGGGGATGTCCACCTGCTGGCGTGCCTGGCCAGCCTGGGTGAGGGGCTGATGGCAGTTTGCAGGCTAGCCAAGCCTGCTCTGCCCACCCCGCAGCCCGCCACCTGCCCGCTGCCTGCACCGCACCCGCCTCCATGACTGCGCACCTCCATCTTGGCTAAGTTAATTTGCATACAGCCACTCTGATTGGCTGGTGGGCGTGGCTTGGCTGGTGGGCGTGGCTTAAGAGTCTTGGAGAAATGGTTAATTTCAATATTACTCTTTTATTAGAGTAGATAATGGAAAGCCACTGGAGGATTTTAATGAGGAGAACAATATGATCTTCCTTTTAAAATAGATTATTCTGGTTGCTACGTGAAAAATGGACGTGAGAGTGAGTTGTGAGGCAAGAACAGAAGCAGAGTCCAGTTCGGATACAATTGCAGTACAACAGTCAGAGATGCTAGTGGCTTGGATTAGAGTGGTGGAGATGGGGAGAAGCCCATGGATTCCCGTCGTACTTGGGAGTAGCCCTCTCCTCCTGAAGGCTAAGCCTGTTTGACAGCCTGGTTTTCTTCAGCACATAGGTCGGATGGTTCCTGCACACCAACCCAGCTAGGAGGTTAGGAATGGTTTAGGGTGAGGCAGGTAGAGCCTCCTGTAGCTCTGTATTGGCTTTTACATAAATATTTATCATAAAATTATCGAGATGATCAATTAAGATAAATATTGATGTAAAAGCCAATATAGACTATTATTAAAATTATGGTATAGTCTCCCTACATTTATTTACATTTAATTGTACATTTCATTTATGGAAATATATGACCAGGTAATTCCTTACACAAAATATTTTTTTACTCAAATGATAGCTAAATTCTGTTTCTTTTTTAGATTTAATTTAAAAAGAAAAAATGTTAGAAGTAAATTACGTTAACTTCCGTAAGGACTGTAACCATTGGTATCAGTTCACAGCAAGAATTAAACCCTTTGACAGTAAGTGTTTAAGGACATGATCTAAAGCAAAGTCAAGTTCTGGGAAGTTTTGCTCAAACCTTAAGTAGATGCCAACTAGGAACATGAATGGGAAATTGTTTTTATCCAAATTCCTGTGTTGATCTCTCGCCTTTCTTGTTTCTTTGGCAGCTTATTCTCTCCACTTGGGAAGGAGGCTACAACCTGCAGTGTCAGGATCTCACCAGCGCAGGAGAAGCCGATGTCCGGGTGAGCCATGGGGAGCAACTCGCCACCTGTAACCTTTTCTTGTTGAAAAGAACAGAAGGCTCCCTCCTCGTAGCTATGAGGATGGGGGCTGGGGTAGATGAGAAAGGAACGTCTGTTCTAATAGAAATGTTTGGTAGCAAAACTGCTTTTCAAATGGCCAACCGTGGGAGACAGACGGAACACATTGTGCTATGCCTGCGTAATGGGCCTCTTTCATCATGCAGTGAGGGGGTCTCTGCAGGGTTACAGAACCTCCTCCAGGGTGTGGCTGCATGAAGAGAAGCAGCCTGTGTAGCCCTTGTTTACAGTGTGATACAACGATATGAATATATGTGTATGTTGCTCATGTTTTTAAAAGGAAACAATGGCAGAATAAACCAAAAGCAAACCAAGTGGTTTCCTTTGGGGCATGGAACAGTGAAGAGGGGACAGGATAGAAGCTGGACTTCTCTTAATGTGCATTGTATTACATTTGACTTTGGAACTATTAACTGTTTTACATAATTATGAAACAAAATTAAATCTAAAAAAAAAAAAAGGGGGCAGCTTCCCAAAAGAAACTTGGAAATAAAACAAAGTAAATGAATATACCATATATTAAGTTGGTAACATAATCAGCCAAAGAAGAATTATTTCAAGTAACATTAAAATCTAGTGGTTTGACTGGGTATCACTAGTGAGAGATACATCTTATCAGTATTCAGTAATTTTTTATTGCTATTAATAAAAATACTGGTATTGCTTTTTTGAGACTGTTATAGGTACACTGGATAAAGTAATTGTACAGTAATGTTAATATCATTACAACTAATATTTAAACATAAAAAAAGAGATCAGTAAAAAATTTAAATGAAGCACCATAATCATAGATTCAAATTGGAACTATCAGAACTAACTTGACTCTTTCTAAAACAAGCATGTTTTTAGCTTTCTGTACAAAAGGCCTAGTTAGTCTGTGCAGAACAATGAGCAGAGAATCCCCAGATTGTGTTCCCTAAATACTGTACTTTTCCACCAGAAGGGATAGGTTCTTCGCCAATTGGACAGCTTTTGGTTTGGGTGGGAAATGTGTATGGGGAGAATCCAGGAGCTCTCGTGGCGGAGAGCCAGGGAATAACCAAGGCTGCTCGTCAACCAAGGCTCCCGGTGGCCCCTGGACAGGACTCCCACTGCTGAATGTGGGGCAGGGTGAGTATCCAAAGGAACGCCGACTGCAGTGGATTGAAACATATTACATTTATCTTAAAAACCAGAGCTTAAAACGTTCCTAAAAAACCCTCATTGTTTTTTGAAGGTTGCAAAACACCAACTCATTGTAGAAAAAAAATTAAAGGAAAAGAATCAAACGTTTTCTTGCCTTTCATGTGTACATCTCCAAGGAGGAAGAGTTCTTCTATAAGAGGAGCAAAGGCATGAGGAACAAGAGAATTGAAATGGCAATTTGGAACACCTCCTGAAGTCATGGATCTAGGCAGCAGTGATGAGGAAATGATAAAACTGTCGGGTGAAAGTAGAACAGAAACTTCGTAAGGGTAGGATTAGGCTGTTAACACCTGAACTCACGTACAGCAATACCAGAAATGATGCCCCTCTCTTTCGTGGACTTCAGAGGTGGTCACTGCTTCAGGATGAAGCTGAACACCTCTTTCCCAGCATCTGGCTGCCAGAGACTCATTGAAGTGGATGATAAACACAAACTTAGAAGCATATGGCCACAGAAGTTGCTGCTGACACTCTGGATGAGAATGGAAGGGCTATGTGGTATGAATTAGAATGAAAAACCAAGGTTTCCCCATTTAGCAGGTGTCTTTTGGCCATGTCTGCTGGCTGCTGAGTAAGGGGCCTTCCTGTCACAGAACTGGGGAGAGAGAGCAGATCTGTTCAGGGTTGCCTTATTCCTGGAGAAATATTTATTCCTACTTGTTCTGATGCTACTGTGCCTCATCGCCTGAGGCCCAAAAGAGCTAGCTGCTAGCAGAGTCTGCAGACTTTTCAGTGTCTCTGAGGAAGATGATGTCCACCAATACGTTGTGAGAAAGAAGGTTAGAAACCTCAGGCTAAAGCACCTGCGATTCAGTGTCCTGTTACCCCACGTGTCCTTCAACATAAATGTCGGCTCTGAAGGAACAGTGTACTAAAAAAAAGTAATATGCTAAACTTCTGGCCAAGAGAGTGAAGGAGGCCAAAGAAAAACTCCAGAAACAGATTGCCAAGAGATGTGGGCTGCCTTCGCTGAGAGCTTCTACCTCTGAGGCAGAGTCCAGTCAAAAATGGGATTTTCTAAGAGTAATAAATAAGAACAAACTTTTTCAAAAAAGAGAGAAAAAAGAAATAGTGTCCCTCTTGATGTGATAGGAAGTTTACAGAACCACCTATGAAGGAATCTTGCCCCCAACTTAACCTGAGCCCAATCAAACCTCTAAGTGCTAGTTACAGAAAATGGGGGGGGGGGTGGAGAAACAATACCAGGAAAAGATAGTCATCCACATCCATAATAATATTATCAGAATTCTCTACAACAACTGAGCTAACTTTTTTAAGAATAAAAGACATGAAAGGAAAGCGGGGAGCAAGGAAAGGGTGAGTGATTGGATAGAAGAGACTTAAAAACCGTAGCAAACAAATGCAGGCTGGACCTTGTTTGGACCCTGATTTAAACAAATCATTTATAAAGAGACATTTTTGAGATAGATTTAAACATGGACAAGGCTATTAGAAGATAGTAAGGAAATATTAATTTTATTAGATAATGTCACTGTAGTTAATGTTAAAAAACCTATTAGTAGTTTTTATAGATAAAATAATACTTTGAATTTTCTTATATGCTACACTCACCCCCCCCCAAAAAAAAGCGGTAGGAAATAGAATTGATTCAACAAACTTGGAATCATATTGAAATTCAGTGATAGATGCCACAAATTTTATTATACTTGTTCTCCCTGCACTTGTGAGTGTTTGAAAATTTCCATAATAAAAAACATGGGTTATTAAGGAGGGAGAAATCCTTTTAATTAAAATCTTTAATATGTACATTTTTAAAGCACCTTCAAAGCTAAAATGAAAAAAAAAAAATAGCGATACCTCTACACCCATTTTATTTCTGATATCTCATCATAGACCAGTACACTTTGGGATACCTTACAGTCCTCCAAAGGTCATTGTTGATGTATGTATTATTTATATTTATGGTTTAATTTTTTTGTATTATTATTTTGAAGATTTATTGTTACCTCAAACATAAGAAGCCACCACACCTTCTCTTCCTGAGACTAGACAGCATGTGTCCTCATTTCAAAATTTCTATTACATAGTGTCTCCTCTCATGTTGGCACGTGAGCACTGAGGGGCTCAGAGGGAATGGAAGTGGTGCTCACGACCTACTGACAGGGAGGAAGGAAAGTGTCCTGATTTTGAATTTAGTTTAAGGAAGGGGTATGCAGGAGTAGTCATGGGCTGAATTTTAGGAGACACACATGCACATTAGAGGGCTAGATAACAAGTGAGATCTAGTGTAACCAACAGTATGATCTGTTGAGTATGAGGCCCTGAGCAAGGCCTTCAAGTGATTTGCAGTCCTTTGGGAAAGATAGATTCATAACACTGACTACATTCTATGTGGTTATTAAAAGAGGCATAAAATTATTGGGGAATATACCTGAAGAAGCAGTTGATTCAGCCTGAGAAAGGAGAGAGGTAGAGCTCCAGAGAAGGATAGTTTTAAGAGGAAAATGCAGCCCTAAACGGTTTGGCTCAGGAATAGAGCGTCGACCTGCAGACTGAAGGGTCCCAGGTTCGATTCTGGTCAAGGGCATGTACCTTGGTTGCAGGCACATCCCCAGTAAGAGGTGTGCCGGAGGCAGCTAATCGATGTTTCTCATTGATGTTTCTAACCATCTCTCTCCCTTCCGCTCTGTAAAAAATCAATAAAATACATTTTATTAAAAAGAGGACTACACATTGGTTCTGTAGGTGAAGGGGATTAGCTTGATCAGATGTGTATGTTGGAAAGATGATACTAGAGTGGGTTGGCATGCTGGGAATAAGGAACAGTGGGCGCAGAGATGCCAGGCAGAGCTCTTTCGGTAGTCTGACAGGCGGTCTGACAGGCGGTCTGACAGGCGGTCTGACAGGCAGTCTGACAGGCGGTCTGACAGGTAGTCTGACAGGCGATCTGACAGTCTGACAGGCGGTCTGACAGAATGCACGCAGTGGAGCACAGGACACAGAGTGCTGAGTGGGAGGGCAGCACAGGTGCGTTTCCATTGATCACCTTTTGTTTTTCCCATTTACATTTTTTACAGGTAGCCAAGGTGTTGTGGTGGTACTACTTCTCCAAATTAATAGAGTTCCTGGACACGATTTTCTTTGTTTTGCGGAAAAAAACCAGTCAGATTACTTTTCTTCACGTATATCATCATGCCTCTATGTTTAACATCTGGTGGTGTGTTTTGAACTGGATACCTTGTGGACAAAGTAAGTGATTTTGTTAGCTTTTTCGGTTCTATGTAATGGATCTTGCAAGGCCTCTAGCGTGTCTCTTGTGTTGAGCATTGCATGCAGGGAGAGGACGAGGGCCATGGCATGGCCCGCTGTGTCACACAGGGATGCACATGTTTGCCAGTGGCCCTTCATTTCTGGTCTCTGATACTGGCAAAGTCTGAGTGTTACCTTAAATTTTAGAAATGTTTTCTTTTTCATGCACCCAATGTCCAGTGACCAGAAGCACATATCCTAGCTGGAGCAGTTTTACTCCAAACCTGGGGCTGAAGAAATACTAGTAAATGTGGCACCTTTCAGTCACCACGTGGCCGGGGTGTAGATTTATTCATTTCAACTTTTAGGACTTGTTTTCTATTCTAAAAAAAAATGAAAGCCACGTTGCTGACTCACCAGAGTATTGGCTTGTTTTGTTTACTAAGAACTACAATAATACGTTTCACCCATTCATTCATATCTATATATTTTGAATGAAACAAAAATTTCATGAGACAATATTTAGCCTGGTTCTCTCCTTTTATTTCAAATTCTGTTTTTTCAAAAAGTTGGTGACAATCTTACTGCATTGACTTACTAATGGGTTGGTTATGACCTGCAATTGGAGAAACGCTGAGCTAGAGAGAACAGTACTTTCTATTGCTATTGTCTTTTACCCAAGAATTAAAGGATATTTTATGAAAAATCAGAATTGCTAAAACTTAAGTCAAAATTATCTTGTGCTAGGATTTAGGATCTTGTGGAGATGAAAATTTTAAAACACCAAGGATATTTGGGCTACATCAGTGACAGAAGATGCAAACTCAACCCACAGTCTAAAGAGGGGAATTGCTGGGCTGCTATGGGCAGAGAGAGATGCTGTCCCATCTCTCCTGGCCTGACAGAATCTGTTTTTGTTTTCTTTCTTTAAATATATTTTATTGATTTTTTACAGAGAGGAAGGGGGAGAGATAGAGAGTTAGAAACATCGATGACAGAGAAACATCAATCAGCTGCCTCCTGCACACTCCCCACTGGGGTTGTGTCTGCAACCAAGGTACATGCCCTTGACCAGAATCGAACCTGGGACCCTTGAGTCCGCAGGCCAATGCTCTATCCACTGAGCCAAACTGGTCAGGGCAGAATCTGTTTTCTTGAGTTTCGTGATTAAGACCATAATTGACTTACACTATAATCAATATATAGACTATAATCAACACCAAAGGACAATGAACAAGTTCTTTTTGTGATTGTCATCAATTTCGTTAAAAATCACTAAGCATATAAAGTGAGTCTCAAATAATCACTGTATAAAGACATAGAATTCCTATGAATAAAACACTATGTGTGAGACAATTTCTATTCAGTCTAGAATATTATAAAAATTACTAGAGGCCCGGTGCACAAAAATTTGTGCACTCAGGGGGATCCCTCAGCTCAGCCTGTGCCCTCTTGCAGTCTGGGAACCCTTGGGGGATGTCCAGCTGCTGGCTTAGGCCCGCTCCCCAGGCAATCAGGCCTAAGCTGGCAGTCAGACATCCCTCTGGAAGCCCAGGAGCCCTCGGGGGATGTCCACTTGCCAGCGGGGAGCAGGCCTAAGCTGTAGTCAGACATCCTTAGTGCTGCTGAGGAGGTGGGAGAGGCTCCCACCACCACCACTGTACTGGCAGCTGTCAGCTTAGCTTGTGGCTGAGCAGAGCTCCTCCTGTGGGAGTGCACTGACCACCAGGGGCAGCTCCTGCATTGAGCGTCTGCCCCCTGGTGGTCAGTGTGTGTCATAGTGACCAGTCATTCCCAGTCGTTCTGCTGTTAGGGTCAATTTGCATATTACCCTTTTATTATATAGGATAAGTGGCAACAAATTTTTAATTGATGAAAATGAAAACTCAGGTGGGTAAAAAATATCACTAATATAGCTCAGAGAACCTGGTACCCTGAAACTATATTTGTGTTTTCATATAAATTTAAGTGCCCTACCAAGTTATTCCAGCCAGTGTTTCTTAAGGATGCACTAGATGCATGTGTGACTCCTCTTGTTCCTTACTCATTACTTTGCATTTATCTATCCAGATCTCTAACCCAGGTCTGGGAAACCAGACTAGAGAATTTAAATTAATTAACCAGTGCCTTTTAGTTTATATAGTATTATAACATCTCAATCCTACCACAAGCCTTAAGAGATAATTATTATTATACCCATTTTCCAGGTGAGAAAAATAAAAATTTACAAAGTCAAAGTAGCATATCCAAGGGAACTTAGCTAATAGGGTGTCGTGTAGTTCCACAGTATCTTTTAATAGGATTGATGGCTCGCAAACCAGCCCTCTGGACCCCAAGCTCACACACACAACAGTACCCAATCCAAAGTGAACACTAGTAAGCACTGTACACGTATTGATTGAGTTAAGCCTCATAATAAATAGTGAGTTCCCTGTTTCCAACAAATAATCCCTTCTGACATCTTCCCTCTTACAGCTACATCTTTTCGACCCTTAGTTGACCAACATAGAACTTGTTCCTTTCCCTTGGTGTCCTGAAACACCATTCATCACGCTGGTGGCAGTGTAGGATGTCGTGAAGATTGTGGCAGGGGCTGGGGGAGTGCTTCAGCACAGCTAGCACAGCAAGTACCCTAAAATCGGATTTTGCATAGTCTTTGTCCTTTAGTCCATGAGTTGGCCCATCTCTCCTTAGTCCCAGCCTTTCCTCATCCTGCTGGCTCTTCTTTCTCCCCCATTTCACTCACCTTCCCCAGCATCTCCTGGTTCCTAAGTTTCTTGCAGGTAGATTTTATTAACTTAATTATGAAGAGCAACATATTTTCCTTGATTCTTGAGCAGCCTCTTCAGCCATGTCCTGAAGGTTCTCTTTCTTTTTATCCTTACCTGAGGATATTTTTTTCATTGATTTTTTTTTTAAGAGAGTGAAGGAAGGGAGAAGGAGAGGGAGGGAGGGAGGGAGGGAGGGAGAGAGAGAGAGAGAGAGAGAGAGAGAGAGAGAGAGAGAAACATTCATCAATGTGAGAGAGAGCCACATTGATTGGTTGCTTCCCTTGCCTCCCACAAGTTGCCCAGACCAGGGCCAGGGATGGAGCCAGCAACCGAGATATGTGCCCTTGACCAGGAATCGAACCCACTGACGTGTCAGTTCTAGGGGCAAACTGGTCAGGGCTGAAGGCTCTCTTTCTACAATCAGAATGGCTCATCTAAGATTCAGCTAAAGCAGATACTTGTCATTGGCTTTAAGCTAACAGTTTTTTTCTCCCTGATTAGCTGACAGCAATGAGTTAAAGGGACAGTAAAACCTTTGCACAGCAGGAATTACTGGTTTGGTTGGCCCTCTAAGCGCTATGCAGTGTAGTCCTGTTAGGTGACTTGCTGAATCCTGGGGTGATGGCACAGTAATCAGGGAGTTTGTCAGTGTGAACTGTTAGTGTCATATTGTTATTCATCTTAATGAAGAGCAGGAAGGATCTCACCTGACAAAGAATGAACAATCTTACTTTCTAGAAGAGCAGTAATTCCTGTGTGGTACTTTCATAGGTTTCTTTGGACCCACTCTGAACAGTTTTATCCACATTCTTATGTATTCCTACTACGGACTGTCTGTGTTTCCGTCGATGCACAAGTATCTGTGGTGGAAGAAATACCTCACCCAGGCTCAACTGGTATGTCCTCCCTCCTTTCAGCTCTTCTCCATGTGAATGTTCGCATGGGCTGGGGAAAGGCCACAGCAATCGCAGCCTTCCTGGAAGTCAGCGGCTTTGCCACAGGTGATAGAGATGCCTGTTTCTCTCTAAAGAGGGCCTATTAAGAATGAAACCTTGCATGCTGAAACATCCTTTGTGTATGTAATTAGCTTATTGCTTTGAAATGTAGACAGTACTTTTAAAATTAATGTTGTTAAATTATTTCAGCTGCTACTTTTCCTTGAGAAAAGTAATGAGCAATTAAGTGAGCAATTATAGTTATTTACTAATAACATTTCTGGATAGGATAGCAGGCTGCTTTAGCATTTTTTTTTATCCTTACACAATTTAAGGAGTCAAAGTAGTTGATCTCTAGATGTACAAAACTTCACAGCGGTCTGTGTGTGGCTCGGCTGCTTCCCTCATCATGGCGCCTTCCTGCCCTTCCCAGGTGCAGTTCGTGCTCACCATCACCCACACCATGAGTGCTGTCGTGAAACCCTGTGGCTTCCCCTTCGGGTGTCTGATCTTCCAATCTTCTTACATGCTTACATTAGTCATCCTGTTCTTAAATTTTTACTTCCAGGTAAGTTAAATGCAAATGTTCAGTGGTAAAACATAAGAGACTGTGTGCTTCTACATTATATATTCATTTAATTTTACTGATTAAATATTATAGTAGCACATGTTTGTTGATAAATTCGGATAACAGAGTTGCACAAAGTAAAAATGAAACCTGCATCCCTACCTCCTCTCCCAATGAAGGAAGTTCTCCTCAGAGGGTAACTTATCCAGTGTCAGTTGAGTGGGCATTCTGCTAGACATTTTTCAATGTGTACATATAAAATTTTATCAAATGTTGTGCATTTGTATCCTGCATTTGCACTGTGCTATGACACCAAAGCCTTTTGGTGACACTTTGACACCAAAGCCTGAAGTCAAAAAGTTAAATACTGTGTACAGTAAGACGGATCCAGGAAATTTATGTGAATGAAGAAAAACATGGGCTAAATGAGTTTAATTTTAAAAAATTGTTTCCATATCAGCTACTGTGATGTTATAGACTCACTGTTCCCTTGGAAAGCATTATTTTAAGGCAAATGAGTATGCAAAGGTCACATTGACTTTTTTTGAGTGTCATTTTTTTTTTAATCCTCACCTGAGGATATGTTTTTGTTTCTTACTGATTTTTTTTTTTAGAGTGAGAAGAAGGGAGAGAGGGAGAGAGAGAGAGAGAAGCATTGATATGAAAGAGAAACATCGATTGGTTGCTTCCGCACACATCCCGACTGGGACAGACCCGAAACCTAGGGATGTGCCCTGACCAGAACTGCCACCTCACACAGAACCGTCTGCCTGGTCTGCAGATGACGCTCCATCCACCTGAGCTCCCGGCCAGGACAAGTGTTATTTTCTTTTTAATTAACAATTTAAAGGGAGAAGAGCTTCAAAATGCAATTCCAAAGCAACTCTGTGATACAAGAGCTGATAAAGTGGTAACCGCACAGCTTCAGGTGGTTGTAGGATTTTTGTTCTTTTTAAATATATTTTTATTGATTTTAGAGAGAAAGGGAAAGGGTGAGAGAGAGACATTGATTGGCTGCCTCCTGCATGCTCCCTACTGGGGTTGAGCCCACTCTCCAGGCATGTGCCCTGACCAGGAATCCAACTGTGACCTCCTGACTCATAGATCCACGCTCACCCACTCAGACACACTGGCCGGGCTGGCTTAGGTTTAAATTGCTCTCCTTTGTGGGCTGGAGAAATAGAAAACTTCATGAAAAAAATGAGAATGTGCATTTATATTCAAAACAGTACTTTTGAAATTGTATTCAGCTGTATTTTCTTCTTCTTAAACATACAAGTGCTTTCTGATTTTTTAGTTTGCATTTGCTGAAAGTCAGCCCATAGTGTTTTATACAAAGTACAACTGTGGGAACTGAACTTTGGAGGGTTTTTCAGCTCTTGTGTTTCTGAAAGTAGACTGGCTAGGCTTTGTCTGTGGTAAGAGATAAAAGTTTCCTTTGAGAATTTCTAAAGAAATAGCCATTGATAGAACCAAACAAAGCCATGGGGATGGGGTGGGGTGGGGCGGGGTGAGGGGCTGAATGTTGAAGGACAGCTAAGGGAGTCCTTTTGGTGTTGAAACTTGAAGAGAAGCACATAGCCCAGCTGGAGTCCCAATGGCACTCAGAGCTTTAACTCTACTTGATTCAACTGAATCTTAGTCTTTTAAAGTCGAGTATATTTTTCTTAGTCTTAACCCTTAATACCATTGTTTTATAAAATAAAAAAGATAAAGATGAGATGAGATTTGATATTTTGTCAGAATAGCAAAAATATGCCAAATCCAAATCAAGCAAAGTCCCAGGTACTTTAAAGTAACAGTACTTTTTCACTTGAATTGTATTTTTGTTTGATTATGTCCTTAAGTCATGGGGATGTAATGTATAGTATGGTGACTATAGTTAATAATACTGTGTTGCATATTTGTAAGTTGCTAAGATAGTAGATCTAAAGGCTCTCATCACAGGCCCTGGCCAGTGTTGCTCAGTGGTTAGAGTGTCAGCCTGAGCACCAAAAGGTCTTGGGTTCAATTCCTGGTCAAGGGCATATACCTCAGTTGCAGTTTTGATCAGGGTGTTTGCAAGAGGCAACCAATTGATGTGTCTCTCTCACATCGCTATCTCTTTCTCTCTCTCTCCCCTTCACCCTCCATCCCTCCCTTCCACTCTCTAAAAAGCAATGGAAAAAATATCCTCAAGTGAGGATTAAAAAAAATATGTTTTCATCATAAGAAAAAACGTTGTGTGATAATAGATGTGAACTAGACTTATTGTGGTGATAATTTCACAATATATACAAATATTGAATCATGTTGTACACCTATAAACTAAGATAATGTATATCAATTATACCTCAGTGAAGTGTGTGTGTGTGCATATATATACACACACACACACTTTCCATGTAAGCAACTAATGCAGAATAAATTAAATGCTAATCCCATAATACATAAATACTATGCTCATAAGGTGAAACAACCTTTCATTAAAATATGTCCTATTTTCACCCTATTTTTATTTTTAACTGAAAGCTTTTTAAAAAAATAATTGATAGACTTATTTTTAGTAGTTTTAGCGTTATAGAACTGAGCAGGTAGCACGGAATTCCCACGTACCCCCTCTACCCCTTCAGTTCCCACTATTAACATGTAGTGTTGTGTTGCATTTGTCACAATTGATGAGCCAGTATTGATACATTATTAACTATAGTCCAGGGTTTACATTTCCCTCTTTGTGTTCCACATTCTATGGATCTTGACAGATACATACAGTCATTTCATGCAGAACATAAGCCCTCTGCTTTTCACAGCTTCACTATAGTCCCCACATTTGTTCCTGGTTCCTTTCTTACTGCTGCAGCGCCATCACTCGCTGCTCCTGGTCCCTAGGCAGCACTCCCGAGCTGTCACTGCCTTATGTGCCTGGCACCGTAGATCCAGAAGCTTTAAAATTCTCGTATTAAAAATTAGAAGTCTTACCACGAAGTCCAGTACCCAAGAAAATCATACACTGTTTTAAACTATGTGCTATTTTAGAGACGTCTTACTAAAGAATCCTTTTTCTTCTCCTTTTCTCTTCAAAATGTACACATCCTACAGACATACCGAAAAAAGCCAGTGAAGAAAGAGACGGAAGAGTTACCAGCAGGGAAAGAAGTGAAGAATGGTTTCTCCAAAGCCTACTTCACTGCAGCTAACGGAGTGATGAACAAGAAGACACAGTAATATCAGCAGCAGACACAGCATATATAATGGCCTAACAGATCCACTTGCTCTCGGGCAAGGACTGAATTGAACGTTATATATGCTTTAGCATACACTAACTTCTTTTGCGTTTATAAATCATTTGTACCCAGAATGTATTAATATCTTGCTATGAGGTTAATCTGTTAATTGACTGCTTCTGTCAGCCTTGAGGTGAGCTCTGCAGCCCGCCCACTGGTGCCCCGTCTCTCCTCCCCAAGACCTGCCCCTCACAGGAGCTCTTCCGCTGCCTCACACACAGCCAGGCAGCGGGCACTGTTTGTCACAGCAGGTCTTCAGATAAAAAGTTGACAGTTTGTTCTCATGAAAATGTTTAAAAGAAAATGTTAGTTCTCTCCCAGATACAGGGTGTGTACATGAAGCGATAATTGTCAGTACATAAAGGAATTAGTCCCTCTGTTCCTTTAGGGGTCAACCCCAGAAGATATTAAAAGAGGATTATAAATGGAAAATCTAACAGAACTTTTAAGCTGTGTCTGTCAGATTCCCACAGCCACTCCTAACTTTCAACATAGTGATGTGGTAATGAAACTTGAGAAAAAAATCCTCTGCCAAATCCTCATAGCTCAGGGGCTTTGAATAGTTTTTCCTCAGTTTTAATTTGGTTTCCTTGATTATTCATGTCTACCTCTCATGTTAGGATATAGACAGACACAGTGCTCAGTGTTCAAAAGCAGGATCTAAACCTGGCTGCCTGTTGCTTTCTGAACAAGGACTCGCATCCAGTCTGCCCTTTTCCTTAGAAGGATACGCCACTGGGACAGTTATACATCAGAACTCACAGAGCTCTGGGGGGAAGAGACATTGAACCCGTTTGTGACTATTATTCCTTAATACCTGCTATCAGTCTCATGCAGATTACATTTTTGAAAATGGTAACTAAAAATCGGAGCCACGGGCTGGGAAAGAGTGCCGATTCGGCAAACTCAGCCCTCCTTTCCCTGCACTGCAATGCAATCTGGACCAAGAATCCGGCACAAAAGCACAGAAGTCATTACTGGATAGTTCGTCCTGCTCCAAGTGTGGGACGGTTACTCACTGTCACATTGTAACAAGAATGGGAACGGGATATATTCTGAAGACTTGGTGATGATTTATACCCTGTGAAAGTGTTGTGACCTCCTACACCTTCTTTTTGACATGTTTTAGGTCCTAACGTTGACATCAAATGCTTACGTGCCAGGAAGGTATTGTCACCATTGCCCCAGTGCACTCCCATCTGTCTGCTGCCTGGGAGTGCCTTGCTGCCCTTTTTGGCCTTTTCTTTCTTCCTTTCTTTTTTTCTGTGCGCTAGTTTTTAAAGTATTTTTCCTGTTTAAAAAATAAAAGCACTGACTTTTGTACTGACATTGTACACTGACATCGTGCTGACTTTTCTATCTTCTCTTTCATGTAAACTACCCACTTGGGATTCCGGCCCATGGTGGACAGGGACTGAGCTTAGACTAGTGTCCCTGGGAAAGGGTTGGACTGTAACATTCCCTTCTCTACTTGTGGACCCATTTCTGCCGAACAGACATCTCAAGCTGATGCCCACCTATCTTGGGTTTATTTTTCTAAATAGTTTTCTAACACTGACTTGCTCCAGGGTGCTTAATCCCACTTCCATCACAGTACAGCTGTGTGGTTAAAGATTGTTCTCTCCCGGAAACTCATTTTAAAACAAGGGCTAACTTCGAGTACGACTGTTACTGCTGCTCTCTGACTAGCACAAGTTGGACCAGGGAGAAAGCCTTTGAGCAACTGAGCTCAAGTTCAGGTTTAGGTCTCAGATGTGGGCTAACATGTGTTCCTAAAGTACATTCCAGGTAAAGATGAGAGAAGGCAGACATCGCTGGCCATTCACTTACTCAGCTAGTTATTCCACCACAGCTGCCGTTCTGGGTGCTCTCATATCTGCAGAGCGAGGAGGCAGCCACTGTTCAGCAGTGACACGGCCAGCGCACTCCCTGGGCAGGGCGCGGGACTCTCAGATCAAAGCGAGAGCTTGGGTAGTTGACACTCTCAAGCTCAGTTTAGTTGGAGGATTCAGGATGCTTATTTCCCATTGGCCTTTAGTCCGAGAAAAGCTTGATAAACACCTGTAGCCTTAAACCATTCAAGGGCCAGTTAAATTGCACAGAGCTATGAAATCTTCATCACAAAAACTGAGTCATTAAGTGTTACAACTTTAAAAAACCACAATGTTTACTCTTAATGTGATTTTCCTAAAAACAAAACTATTTTTAAAAATCTGTGTCATCTGTTTAAAAGAATGGAAAACTGTTTTTTCCTAAATAAATTTCCTCTTCTAGGAATGAAAACACTTATAAGCATATCTGTTAATTCACCCAGTTTTTAAACTAACAGAATAAAACATTTACTTAATGGAATTATATATAGACATTTTCTTCCCTTCAAATTACATATTGTATTACTTGTCATATTGGGGGACAGAGTCCTCCCCACTCCCATGGGAAAGTATTGCTTATTTTTATTTTAAGGCAGAATGGCATACACAGCGATGGGCAGAGCAGCGCTTTGTAAGAGACAGTCTGGTTCTTTCTTATATATCCATGTCATCTCATGATGTGTCGGGGGGCTTCCTTATTTGGAAAATAAGACTATCACTTCGTTGTTTTCTTTTAAAGGTACTTATAAGAACATAGTATCATGACTGGGGTGTCCAGGGAGGCAGGAGAAGCCATTTTTCTTTGTAGAGAGATAAAAAGCATTCTGTATGATTGTTGTATAATAAATTGATTTTTACACTAAAGCATATTGTGATTTTCCTTACCTGGTTAAAATGTGTGTCTGCATGGGATTCCAAATGACCTATTATTTGGGATTTTTTTAAATAATATTTTAGCAATTCATTTTAGGCATTTCTCCTTCGTTTCAATTAGCAATGAGCTTTTCTTTATGTGACATTACTGCCTTTACATAGTACTCATCAAGTTAAACTATTTCAGAAAGTAGTCATTTGCAAGAAAAGTATAAGACCAATTAGATAAACAGAAGACATAAAAGTGCAACAACCAGTCCACTGTACAGAATAACCTGGAAAGAGCACTAGGTTGGTTAAGGAAACTGCATTAGGCACAGACAACACTTCATGATGCTGGAGCCTAGACAGGCAGCTCGGGAGTGGGCATGAGCTGAGACCTGACCGTGGAGGAGCTTGGGGGAGACTAAAGTCAAGGCTGTGGGCAGGATCACAGATTGGCAGCGTCAGTGCAGAGAGTAGAGTTTTGAATGTGATGTTCAGTAGAGCAAGACACAAATCCAAAAATAGCTATAAAAGATGTGTTCAAAGTCTGCTTATGAAGTTGCTTAAATTCCTGGGTAGTAGCCAGGGTGGGCAGGATACATTAAGGAAAGGCAGGAGGAGAGGAGGTGAATGGTGGCATTGAGGAGGGAAACTTCATGCTAATGATCTGAATGGCAGCTAGGGTATGGAAGTCAAGAGCAGATATTTTCAAGAGCCTTGTCTTAACCTAAAGGGCTTTCATTATTTTCTTAATTTATTGATTTTAGAGAGGGGGAGGGAGAAAGAGAGAGAAACATCGTTACACTTTATGCATTCATTGGTCTGTGTGCATTGGTCTCTTTATGCATTCTCATATGTGCCCCGACCAGAGATGGAACCTGCAACGTTGGTGTTCCGGGATGACACTCCAACCAGCTGAGCCACCCAGCCAGGGCAGGCTTGCTTTATTTTAAACAGGGTGGACCCAAATCATTAAAACTTTGTGCTTAAGAATAAAGGATAAATTCTATGTCTCAATGGCAAGGCCTAATAACCATTGTTGCAAATTAAAAGCTGTTTATACAGGATAAATGTTCACCTAAATAAAAGCTCCATAGTTTCTTTACGTAAAGAAAAATTCAGTATGCGTTTTTTATTTCAGCAAGCTCCCTTCAAAATCAAGTTAAATGACATTCTTGTATTTAAGGAGGATTTCCACTCCAGGGCACACAAATTAAACATCACTCTTCTAAGACTAACTACAGTCCCCTAAGGCTTACCATGTCCCTTGACCTTCAGTGAACATGACTCATTCATGGAGAGGAAAGAAGCTATTGATTTGTATGTCAATTTTCTGTCTTAGGAAACTGCGCTGAGGAAACATTGGAGTGACACCAGAAGGACAAGTAAATCTAAAACCCAGGTGCTCACTGAGCAGTTTGTAAATGCAGGCTTTATGGCTCTTAGGAAGCAACCCAGGGGAGCTCATGATGACAGAGTCTGAGGCCAAGTCCTGTTTGGCATTCAGGCAAAGCCCAACCATGCTAGGGGCCCTCCAAGCTCTTGGCACATGCCTTTGTCTTTACAGTCTGGCGATGGTAGCTATGCTCTTGTATTTGCCTCAGATACCACTAAGCCTTTTGCCTTCAGCCATTGAGCTAGCTGACCCCTAATCTGTGACTCCTGAGTACTGAACATCAGAAGGAGAAACTCTGCACAGTTTTGCCCAGGCTGATGTCATATGCTAAGAGGGAAATGAACTTAACATTCCTGTTGGCTGTGACCCTAGTAACAAATATTAGTAGTAGCAAATTTATCTGAAAGACTTAACCACTCTACCTAACATACTTCATATACAACTAGCCTTTTTTTAAAGCTACTTAGTCCAAGGGGCTTTGATAAATTCTGGAAGTATTAATGTTTAATTGAAAAATTTACTGAGCTCTGATTGGTGTGGCTCAGTTGGTGAGAGCATCGTCCTGTGCACCAAAGGGTTTGAAGGTTTGATTCCCCATCAGGGCACACGCCCAGGTTGCAGGTTCAATCCCTGGTCAGGGCTCATAGAGGAGGCAACTAATCAATGTTTCCCTCTCACATCAATATGTTTCTCCCTTTTCTCTCTCAAATCAATTTAAAAATATATAAGTAAATAAGAAAATTTCATTGAATCTACCTTGTCTAGTGCTGTATATTATACTAAGGAACAGAAGTGACCCAGATGAATATCTGCCCTTAGAGTCTGGTAAAGTAGATGGAGAAACATCCTATATGATAAAAGGCTAATATGCAAATCAACCAAACAGCAGAATGACCAGTCGCTATGACACACACTGACCACCAGGGGGCAGATGCTCAACACGAGCTGCCCCCTGGTGGTCAGTGTGCTCCCACAGGGGGAGCACCACTCAGCCAGAAGCCAGGCTCATGGATGGTGAGTGCAGCAGCAGTGACGGGAGCCTCTCCTGCCTCCATGGCAATGCTAAGGATGTCCAGCTGACAGCTTAGGCCCACTACCCATGGGGAGCATGCCTAAGTTGTCAGTCAGACATCCCCCAAGGGCTCTCAGACTGTGAGAGGGCACAGGCCGGGCTGAGGGCACTCCCCCCCTACAAGTGCAGGAATTTTGTGCACCAGGCCTCTAGTTTAGTTATAAAATAATAGAAATATTGAAAACAGCTTACCAAGAAACTTCCTAAAGGAGGTAATGCCTGAACTTAGTTTTGATGGGTGAGCAATTCTCCAAATAGCTAAGGCAGGAAAATTTGTTCAAGGAAATTCCAGAGGTAAACACAATTCTAATGGGAGTCGCCATTTTTTCAACAAATATTCTTGGGTGCCTCTCATGTTAGTGGACATTTCCCCAGGGTTAGTGGACACTTCCTAGTGGGAAAACACAGGCATCACAGGCGGTAAGAAAGCACTAGGTACTAAAACTGTTATACAGGCCAGGATTCACACGCTCACATCACTTACATGGGGACTGAATGTGAATGCTGAGGCCACTAATTACTCCTCAGTCAGCTCATAACATCAACCTACTACTGTTTCTGGCTTGAGAAAAAAATAACAATTGAAATGACATTGTTAAGTGTGCATAATTATACTTTTGAAGTATATTTTAAGTTTTTTCTCCTTGTGGTAACAAAAGACTATATTGCCCTATGTCTTAGGGTCCAGACTCAGAGAAGCAGAGGGACTAGGGGAGATCCACATGGATGTGCAGGGATTTGACATTGTGGTTGTGGGAATGATCAAACAGCCTCTGTAAGGCTGTCGTCATCATGTCTGATGTTTAAACTGAAGTCCGCAGGGAAGGCAGTTAGGAAGGGAGGATGGATGTAGTGTGGGGGAGATCAAGAGCAAACCAGAACCACAGCATGAGCGGGAGCCCAGGAAGACAGACTGAAACCCGGCAGTCTCATTGCCCAGACCTTGGTGATGATAGTGTCCTACAGAAGCCAGGGTCTGCGTCACAGAGCTACC
This sequence comes from Murina feae, assembly GCA_004026665.1. Lineage (NCBI taxonomy): Eukaryota > Metazoa > Chordata > Mammalia > Chiroptera > Vespertilionidae > Murina > Murina feae. The sequence goes on from PVJC01006560.1 coordinate 23,375, forward strand.
CACTCACCTGGCCAGGAGGGAGAGCTCAGGGAGTATAAGAGAAGGGCAGAGCTGCTCCAGGTTCAGGTGCTGCCTCCCAGCATGGAGTCTAGTTGGCAGATGGGCAACAACTCAATTTCACTACCAAGTGGCAATATCATTACTCTGCCCTCCAAATCCCCCACTGGACTCTCTGTGGCCCACTCTAAAAAGAAACATAGAGGAGCAGGGATTCTGATAAATGTAGCTTAGCCTAGCCAAGTTGACACACTACAAAACCACCATATTCTGTTATAACAATAAAAAAAATGCCTGAGCCACAAAAGAAATCAATCCAGTGGCCCAGTAGAAAAACGGAAAGGCTTTGTTAGTGCTGGGTGCTGATGAAAGTCATTGGCTCTCATTAGTCTTCCTCTGACCACCACAGCAGAGAGGGAGAAGATGTCTTTCCTACCGATGGAGGTGGAACTCGAGGCTCTCCACATGGTCTCCACTGACACTGTGGACGGGAGGCCTCATTACCAACCAAGATGAAAGTCCTCGCTCTACTCAACTTTCTCTCACACCACTCAGTCTGGGGAGGTTGATGTTGGGACCCCCATTAAATATTTGTGTAGGTGGAAGACTAGGCTTCTGACTCCACCTTTGCTTGCATGGCTGGGGAGGAGGCTGTAGATAGGATCTATGGCATTTAGCTGGAGCAAAATGGCTATTGTATAAAAGTCGTCTGTCTGGCCAGGCTACAGTTTTCTGTCCATGCTTTTGTTGGGGCTTTTGTTCCTGCTGTTCATACCTGATGGTATTTCCAGATTGCTGGCTTCTTCCACTAAGTTTGCCATATGTGAGGCAAAAAGAAAGCTGAGGAAATTCACTACTCTGTCATTTGTTTTAGGGTTCTGAGGTCCTTGGGTGGTCTGTCTTCTCTCCATATTAGGTGGTCTGTCTTCTCTCCAAATATAAGTCTGGATATGTGTGTGTGGTTTTTTTAACTGTGAAGTGGAAATGAAAATAACCACAGTGTGGATCAGAATGTGTTTATGGAAATTTGGCTCAGGGAATTCCTCTCCTGAATGCTTGGTTTTCAGGGAGCAGCAGAGAATCCACTCACAGGTTGGCTCTTAGAGATACAGTTCAAATGAAGAAGACCTGTGTAGGAGGGCTATCAAAGACACTGAGCAGTGGTTCAGACCAGAGCGAGCTCATTGTAAGAAACATCAAAAATATGTGGAGTGAAGCACTAGGCTGCTCACCCTTTTGCCAGTGGCTATGACATTATCTTCATCAGCAGGTAGGTGACTCTTGAAGTAGAGCAAAGACAGGAACTATGGCAGGAAGCGGTAGTGAGAATAAAAGTCAGGGTCCTTGATACAATTCCAGTCAGCTCCTCTGAATGTCTGGTCTTTATATTCACCCCAAAACACAGAATGGGCCGATAGCACCACTGCTCTCGTTCCCTGAAGAAAACAAATCTGGGGCTACATAGGAGGAAAATAGTGCTACGATTCCAAGAACCCAGCTTCGTAATCACCAGAGAGACACGATTAGTGCCTAATTGTATGTGGACCCTCAGAAGCACAGTGATGGCCCGTTTCACAGGGGGTTATAGTCTCCCACGTTCTCAGGTAGTTGACATGATGCACCTCAATTGAGATGATGTAGCTAAGACAATATGGAACTGGGGATGATTTGAGAAAAATTTATGTAAAAAATGTTTTTATGGTCTTAATCTGGATGACTTATTGGCAGAAATATAAAACATCATTTATCATCTCAACTCAATGGAGGGTTTATGAAGAGAAGGACTTAGAAATAAGTGTAACCCAGATGTCTCCTTGGTGGTCACCCATTCTGGAATATGGAAGCAAAACTGACTCCCATTTCTTTCTCAAGTACAGTGGGAACTCCACCACTTTGCTTTCTCTCGGAGCCTGCAGTCTACTGATTTACTTGTCTACAGCAAGTTCCACTTCTCAGCCAGTTTCTCTGAGTCCTGTGGGTTGTAAGGAAGGAGAGGTCTATGTTGGGTTCTCTAACAGACAATGCAAACAAACAAAACCCTGAGTCAATATGTTTCTTATCAAAGAAATTAACTGTTCAATTCATACTCAAAGAATGGGAAAACAGGTGGGCCTGAAAATGGTATTTCAGATGTTTGAGTGCAATGCACCTCAGCTTGTGGCTATGGCACAACTGATGCCAGTTGTCTCAGCCAAAGCAGTTATCATACACCTGAGACTGTTCTGAAGTACGACCTCATGTGCAACAAACGCTGCACGATTTCTCCGGCGTAAATTTAAATGGGTTTCAAGACTTATTACTAGACACCAGAATTCCTTTATTTTTAGAACCAAAGTGGATGTAGGGACCACTGATTTCCTCCATTGTCTTCCATTTCTGGCCTTTCACTCTCTGGGCCTTCAAAGTGGCCTGACTTCCTTACTTACTGCTCATCTTTGAAGTTGGCTGGTCCTGCGGTAGACAAGAGAGTTTCCTTTATGATTTGTTAAGCTCTGTTGAGAGCTGAACCTCAGTTGAGGTGGTCCTTGGAATAAGGCTCCTCCTACCATGCAGGCAGCCTATTGCCGTGAGCGGAATGTTTGTGTCACCCTAACACTCATATGTGGAAATCCTAATGCCCAATCTTGTGATAGTAAAGGTAGGTTTTTGAGAGCTGATTAGGTCATGAGAATGGTACCCTAATGAACAGGATTAACGCCCAGAGAGCTCTAGCCCTTCCACCGTGTGAGGACGCAGGGAGAAGGCGATGGCTATGAACCAGGAAGACAGCCCTCATCCAGCCATGCTGGCACCCTGACCTGGGACTTCTGTCTCCTGAACTGTGAGAAGTTAGCTTCCATTGTTTGTGTTGCCAGGTCTGTAGTGCTTTGGTCTAGCAGGCTGAACAGATTAAGGCAGAGTGTTTCTGGGATACGTGTTTGTTGGCTGTTTGTATCACTGGCAAAGGGGTTCTTGCTCCCGCAGAAATCAAGAGAAGAAGTAAAACAGATTGAAAAGAGGAGGTTTCCTGAAAACAGGGGCAGGAAAAGGAGATAAGGAGGGAGCTTGATGCATCAAGGGAGCATACGATAATGAAGGCTGTGCTCAGGCCTTGGGAACCCCAAGGGGTGGTGCCATGTGCAGCAGATGGCCCTCTGGGCCCCCACAGGGGCAGCCTCACATTATTGCTTCCACAAGGTGCAGGCAAACAAGGGTGGCAGCAGAGGGAGCCCGAATGGGTGCACAGAGGTTCCTGTCCAGTGGGGTGGCCAGGAAAACAGTTCCTCTCTGAGGAAATGCTTGGGTGGAGGGAGACCAGAGTGGCCAGGGGCTTGAACTCCAGGTCGGAATTCAAGCAGGGAGTGGGGCCGTGCCTGAAAGTTCGGGGGCACCTGTGTGGGAGTCCAGCCAGCACCTGGGTAGTCCCCAGGACCAGGCACCATGCTCACCTGGGCCGCCTTCCCCAGGACTAGCAGGTTGATTCACACAGCGGGCACTTCCTATGGTTTCTTTATTTCACACTTGCTCCCTCTCAGCCCATTCTCCCCACAGCAGCCAGGCGAGAGGTTTAGAACACAAACTGGACGGTATCCTTTCCCCCTCTTAAGGCTTCTCTTTGCTGAGAACAAATTCCAAAGTCCTTGTAGAGACACACAGAACCACACCCAAACTGGCCCCTGCCGACCCTCCCCAACACACACCCCCCTTTCTTCCCTGTGTTCTGCTCCAGGCTGAGCGAGGCGGTTCCCCTGCCCTGGGTGCCTCGCTGTCTCAGAGCCATGGGCCTTGCTAGTCCCTCTGCCCGCAGCTTCCCCAGGGCTTGGAGGCTCAGAGGCCACTCCTCAGTGGCCTTCCTCTGACCTTCCTGCACTTTCCCAGGCTTTTCTGCCCCAGATTTATTGTGGACATTGTCCCAGGATTCAAAAGGTGGCTTTAGGCCTGCTTGACAGCGAGACTCAGGGCTCTGGCTGGCAGCCTTCGTGACAAGACAGGCTTAGTGACAACCCAGGAAAGGTCATTCTGAAATACACTCTTGTTTCCTGATCTGAAATCCCTGGGAGAAAGAGAAACACCATCCTTGGGTGGGGGGACGAGCCATCCCCGTGCGCCTGGGACTGAGGGGTCTCACTGATGTGGGATCTTTATAACTAAAACTGAGAAAGACCCAGGAAAACTGAGACCAGTTGGTTATCCTGTGAGCCCAGATGTCTTGAGAAGGTGCAATAGTTGGCCTGAAATCCAACTGAATCACTTTGCCCACTTGATTCTATCTATCTATCTATCTATCTATCTATCTATCTATCTATCTATCTATCCATCCATCTATCTATCTATCTGTCATCTACCTATTTTAGCTTTGCCTAGGTCATACAAGTTAAGTACTAAAGAAAAACATACTTTTTGCCATACCTTGTATTGTAGTATCTTGTATAAATTTATGTAAGAGGATCTGATAGGAAAACACCTTGCAGTAAACACACACACACAATCTAAAAGCAAATGTGTCATCCATCCTGAACAGCAAATATGGCTCTGGCCCCAGACCTTTGCATAGTATCTGTCATGAGTTTGATACATGTTTGATAAACTCTTGAACCAAATGTAACTGAATACATTATTTGATCACATCCAAAACCTCAGGGGCAGACGATCTGAAGAAACTGGGCTGTTCCAGAAAATTCCTCACAGCAGGAAACAGAGAAAGACTTCACAAACTAGTAAATATAGCTGGTTACCATCCATTACTTCTATGACCAAATTGATCCTTCGATTGAGGATGGGCTGCCACCTGGTGGTAAGTCTTAGCATTACTCCTGGTAAACCACAATTAATTCCTGGGCTAGGTGAATTTAATGGGTAAGGGCTGGGAGAATCTGAGAGGAGATATGATTGCTATAGCTATATTTCTAACCACTAGTATAGAGAAACCTGACAATACTATGTTAAATAATTTTTTAATTATTTTATATGAGAAATCTCATAATGGGGTAAGGGAAAGGAAAAAGTAAAAACTGTGGCATGCTTACTGGAACCAGGTACTCTATATAAATTATTTCTCCTCACAACAACCTTGTAATATGTATAATATTATATCTATTTTATGTATGATAAAACAGATAATCAGAGAGGTTAAGACATTTTTTCTGACCTTAAACAAAAGGGTCTGATGCATTTTTTTTTCTGGCTCAAAAGCATGAGCTTTTATATATATAGCACTCAGTCTGTTATATAGCACTTTGCCAAACATTTAACAAATCACTGTTTTTTTAAATATATTTTATTGATTTTTACAGAGAGGAAGAGAGAGGGATAGAGAGTTAGAAACATCAGTGAGAGAGAAACATTGATCAGCTGCCTCTTGCACACTCCCCACAGTGGGTGAGCCCGCAACCAAGGTACATGCCCTTGACCGGAATCGAACCTGGGGCCCTTGAGTCCGAAAGCTGATGCTCTATCCACTGAGCCAAACCAGTTAGGGCTAATAAATCACTTTTAAAATAAACTTTATTGCAGTATAGTTTGCATACAATATAATTGTATGTTTTTGACATTTTAATAGGAAATTACAAAAATTTAACATCTTACACAACTACAATACAATGTCGAAACCAGGAAATTAGTATGGGTACTGTGTCGGTGTATACTCTTCATCACATGTTTAAATTCATGTAACCCCTACTACAATCAAAAGGCAGAAGTGTTCCATCACCACAAAGACCCCTTTATAGTCACACTGCTCTGTGTTGGTCTCAGCCCAGGGACAGTGATGCTGTGAGCTGAAAATGCCTGGGGCACTCCTTGGGGCCTGTACTACTGGTATGAACCCCAGACATTTCTCCTCTCAGAGCCAGTGTTGTGGCTGAACTGGCCCTGTGGTTATTACTGTGATTATAAGACACCACAGCTCAGCAACAACCATCAGGAAACTGAAAAGACAAGGCTTATTCCTCACTAGCCCTGGCAGCAGCAAGGCACATGCAGGGCCACATGATGAGGTCATGGGGAGGGAGGGAAAGAGAAAGGGAGAGAAAGAGCAGACCTGGGGTTCTGCCTTCATTGGGGATGAGGGTGTGGTACCTAGGTTTTCTCAGGTTCACTCTTTCAGGAATTAATGGGACAAAAGGGAAAATAGGGCCACTCGAGTGGTCAATGAGTTAGGTCAACCAGGGCTTTCTACAAGGGGAACTTCATGGCTGGGGAAGCTCTTTGTCTAGATGTGTAGCTGGCAATGTGTTTATTCCAGATTTGAAGTGGATGGCTTAGCAACAAAAAACGTAATGTCAGCCACTGACATTAAAATTTAAAAAATTAATTATCAGGTACTTATATTATACCACCCACACCTGTCTCTTCCACTATTCTTAAACACGGTGACCATTCACCGGTTCTCCATCTCTACAGTGTTATATAATTGGAATCATACAGTACGTGGTCTTTTGAGATTGCCTTTTATTTCACTCAGTATAATGCTCTGAGGTCCATCATTTTGCTGTGTGTATCAATAGTCCATTCTTTTTTACTGATGAGGCAAGTTCCATGGAATGGATATACCACAATTTGTTTAGTCCTTTATCCACTGAAGGACATCTTAGTTGTTTCCCGTTTTCATTATTACAAGTAAAGCTTTTATAAACATTTGCACAAAGTTTTGTGTGGAAATAAGTGTCCATTTTCTGGATCATACTGTAATTGCATGTTCAGTTTTCAACTGAAGTAGTTTGCCAAAATACTTTCCAGAGTGGTATGCCTCCCACCTGTGCCCCAACAGGAACTGGGACCAAACCTGCAACCCAGGTACCTGTCCTTGATCGGGAATCAAACCCATGACCCTTTATTGTGCAGGTCGGCACTCTAACCACTGGGCATACCGGTCAGGTCAGAAGTGTGGCTTTAGATGCATTCACTCAGCCCCTGTAGGGCTGCAAGGGCGAGAGAGAGCAAGGAAACGAGAAGACCATGTGGTTCTGCTTCCTTGGAGATGAAAGGCATCTACTAGGGATCCTGTCCAGGTCTGCACTCCCACTCACTACTCCCACCCCAAGTCCCTGCACCAGTCAATTCAGGGGGTGAAACTCTGCAGGGAATGGAGTAACACCATGAAAATTTGAGCATGGGGCTTGATGGTGTTCAGTGTTACAGGATGATGTATTTGGAAAATAACTCTCACTTCCTGCCTGACAATGGGGTTTGGGGGAGGGGAGTTGTGTGTGAGTGAGTGTACACCACGCAGAGGTTTTGAAAGTGTTTAAAAAGTGCTTCCTGGACCAGCAAAGGAATACTTCTTCCTTACATGAATGTATGCCCCAAACTAAAAACTACAATGTAGCTCCTGGTTGAGATAGATCATAGATGGGTAGATATATGATAGATTGATAGATTGATTGACTGACTTGAGGAGCTTTAGAAATATCAGGTCACCATCTAAACTAATAAAAGTGGAATATTGAAATTAACCGTCCCTTCGGAAAGCCTACAGCCAATCAGAGTGGCTGTATGCAAAGTAGCGCAGCCAAGATGGCAGAGGCCCACCGCAAACTGGTCCCACCGAAGGAGCAGGGTGAGAGGAGCAAGCAGGCCCCCAGGCTGCGGCCTGGAAATAGACAAATTGAGGAGGGCATGCACACGCAGAGGCTTAGCCTCGGTGACTCGAAGTTGGTTCCAGGCCACGGTGGCAGCCCCCGCCCCTGTGGCTGAGACCTGGGAAGAGACCGTTGGCAGGAGAAGTACTTAGCGGCCTGCATATCGGGCTCCTGGGTCTGATCAGCCCGGGCGCCGGTACTAAAAAACGGCATCCGGTGCCCAGAGGGGCGTGTCCCGTCCACAGGGCGCTAAGTCCAGGCTGGGGGTGGGTACTTAGCGTCCTGCATGCCCAGCTCCTGGGTCTGATCAGCCTGGGCAGTTGGTGCTAAAAGCGACTTCCAGTACCCAGAGAGGTGTGTCCCATCGGCCAACACAGGGCGCTAAACAAGCCATGGGAGAGAAAGCAATGGGGACCCTCAGGCAGCACCCAGCAGGGCCTGCTTGGAGATCACCATGATGACCCCCGTGCAGATAAGTGGGGGCTGCAGGTAGCACACAGCAGGGCCTGCTGGGTGATGGGAGAACAGGGAAGCAGGGTGACCAGAGAGCAGGTAATTGGACTGCAGGTAGCACCCAGCAAGGGCTGCTGCACTGCCATGGGGGAGCAAGGAATCTCTGGGAGGTCACTGTGGTGACCCCCTAGCAGACAAGCATGCCTCAGGCAGCACACAGCAGGGTTTGCTGGGCAGTGATGGCCACCATGGGGGAGCAGGCAAGGGGGCCACTAGAAAACAGGCATTAGGACCAGCAGGCAGCACACAGCAGGGCCTGCTGAGCTGTGGCTGTGGCGAAGGGGGAGCAAATCAGGACCCACAGACAGCACCCAGCAGGTGGCAGTAGCAATTGGGGAGCAGGCAAGCAGAGCGACCATGGAGCAAGCAATGGGGACCTACAGGCAGCACCCAGCATGGACTGCTGGGCGGTGACTGCATCCACCAGAGAGCAGGCAAGTGGGGTGACCAGGGAGCAGGCAATCGGCCTGCAGGCAGCATCCAGCAGGGCCTGCTTGCCCATCCCCCTGGTGTGGAGCAGACAGGCCCGGCAGAGAGCAGAGAACCACATAAGTAGACCAAAGCCATCAGTAGCACATCTCCTGAGGGCTCCCGAATTGGGGAGGGTGCAGGTCGGGCTGAGGGAACTCCCCACCTACCCGTGCACGAATTTCGTGCACCGGGCCCCTAGTCATTTTATAATAAGGAAGTTGGTGATTTGGGGTATTGAGAAATGTGAATTCTGAGTTCTCTTTCCCCTGACTACCCATGTGTCTTCTCTCAGGGTCTTAGTTGTCTACTCGTGAATTTATTTGGGATGTCCTAATGAGGTTTAAGAAATGGCTATTTGATCTTTGGCCAATTGACAACCCAGAGTTAGAACAATTAATTCAGCTTGCTAGCAGATCTTATTTCACATAGATAAGAACTTTCAATTATGTCCACCACAGAAGTTATTGCATATCCAGTTCAGTGATGTCCATGTTCGGGTTTCAATGATTCATCTGTAAACCAAATTACATCGATATTATCAACAGGAGTTTCCTGTAAGCCATTCACAGGAACAAAAAGGTGGTCAGTAAGCAAAACACGACTGTGGATGTCTTCATCCTGCAGAAAAGGTAGCAAAGTTGCTGGGTTAAGACTGTTCTATTGTGTTAAAGTCATATTAGATGCAGAAGGCAAGAGCCAACTGACAGAAGTGTTGAGTGTGTTAACGAAAAAAAAAACAATGAAACCTGTAGAGAATTTTGTGAGTTTATTTGAGCCAAACTGTCGAGATATGCCAGGAAGCAGAACCTCAATGAATTGAGATAATGCTCCGGAGACTGGGAGTTTACACCGTGCTTTTATAAATTTACCATCAAAAGGAAAACACATAAGTAGGTTACATGAAATTCATTGGTGACAGATTAAGGAGGAGGGATAAAGCAAAGCAGGGGAAAGCTCTGGGGTTGGATAAAAGCAAAATGATGGACACATACTTAGGTGGGTACGGGGATCAATTAACATGATAATGAAGGAACTTGTGGTGTCTGTCCTGGTGCCCAGCACATTTGGTTGTGCCCCAGGGGCTTCAGAAATAGGGAAGTTACAAGTTACCCAGACGTTTCACAAATACGTTATCTTAGAGGCAAAAAGACAAATGCTCAGTAAAGATCAAATGTGATTTCTGTCAGGGAAAACACTGGCCCAGGATGTGGCCACCCACCATAACCTGTTTGTAGATAAATATCTAATTTTCAGACCATCTTTTGTGGTTACTTTAGGTCTCTGAGTTTGCAAGACTGCCATGCAGGCCTCCGCTGAGCTTTTCAGGCTAGCATGCTACTCCTTTTGTCCACAGGTGTGATGAGAATTCAGTGGAGATTCAATAGAATGAGGAACGTAAAGGAGAGCCCACACCAACTCTTTGTTTACACAACATGGCTGTCTTACAGGGAGGAAGTCCTTTGGCTACTGCTGAGTCTAATTGCCTGACCATAACACCCTAAGGTCTATGATGATCTCTATGTTTTTGAGTTAAGGCTTCTAAAGTATTTCTTTTATATTCATGTATAAAAAGTTAGAAAGTTTATAATTAAGGTATCCCAGAGCAGGAGCTTAAGATAGTTCTTTAGAGATTTTACAGCATGTTTTCCTTCTGGGTTCCACTGAATTGGATCAGGTCAGTTTGATTTAAGAAGACATATAGAAGCTGGGCCTTTAATTAAAAAAAAAATTAGAATACAATTGTGACAGTATCTACTCATATCCAGGAACTCTCTAAGCTATTTTATTTTTGCAATTGTTTGTTCATTATTTTTAGAAGAGGAAAGAATATTCTTCTTCTGAGTCTTTCTGGGTTAATTAGCAGCCCATCTTTAGATAAATAAGGTGTTTTATCTGAGATAAACAGAATCAAAGCTTGTCCTTTGAGACCCTAAGTCCCTTTATGGCTAGCTGCTGTAAACTGTGTCCTGTTGGGAGTTAATATGTTCTGGAGTGCATCATCTACATAGAATTAGAGTAGGATCTCTGGGTAATTCAACATCGTTTAAATCAACTTTTAGTATCTATTTAAGACAAATGGGTGGGACTCTCTGTGTATCCCTAGGGCATAGTAAACCCCTCATCTTCCTAGCTGAAAAAAAGTGATGTCTCTCTCTCTCTCTCTCTCTCTCTCTCTCTCTCTCTCTCTCTCTCTCTCTCTCTCTCTCCTCCCTCCCTTATACACTCACTAAAAATCAATGTCAAAAATATCCTCAGGTGAGGATTCACAACAAAAACTGAAGAGAACAGAACTTTCCCAAACTCATAGGAGGTCAGCATCACCCTGATACCACAGCCAGAAAAGGACTCGACAAGAAAAGAAAATTACACACCAATATCCCTGATGAATTTTGATGTAAAATTTCTCAACAAAATACTAGAAATCAATTCTACAGCATGTTAAAAAGATCACACACCACAAGTAACTGGGATTTTCCCCTGGAAGCAAGCATGTGCTGTTGTGCATAAATATCCAATGCAATGCCCAGGTGTCGTAATTCCCAAGAACCACGAGGGAGCCTGATTCCGATGTAAGAACAAAAGAACCTTTACTCATCAAGTTAACTCCGGGGCTCCGTACCAAGCCGGCCCTCACAGTGGCACAGCAGGGAGGAAGACCCTGAGTTTCAGGAGGACTGGGGGGGGGGGGGGTTATTGGACTGGGAGTTGGTGGGTGGGGTAATGTGTGATTGGTTGAGGAAAGGGCCAGGGTTGGTTTGCAAAGGGGGTGGGATGCAGTCGGACTTGGGTCATTTCCTCTGCATCCCTATTGGTCGGTTGGGAAAGGGGTGGTTGAGCAACGGGGAACTTCAGGGAGTTTGGTTTGATTTTACTCTCTCAGTGCGAATCAATAAATGGGATACAACACATTAACAAAATAAAAGATAAAAATCACGTGATTACCTCAATAGATGCAGAAAAAGCAACTGAAGAAATTTAACATTGTTTCATAATAAAACTCAAAAAATTAGGCACAAATCAACAGGATGAAGAAATTCTAGAGACCTGCCATATGGCTTAATGCCACTGCTAACAATACTGTATTGTTTATACTTGAAGCCTGCTCTTGTGTTGTGTTCTTATCACAGACTCAAATAATAGTGAGGGTGGGAGGAACTCTGGGAAAAAATGAGATGTTTATGGCTTTGATGGGGCGGTGAGAGTTTTCCCCCAATCCACTGAGTTGTTTACATTTAACATATACATCTTTTTACATGTTGTACCTCAATTAAGTGGTTTAACAAAACAAATGAATAAAGGTGAACATAAATCAACTTGTCTTCTCTCACATTTTGGTCTCAAACCTTTGAATATCAGCCAAGAAATGAGATACCTGCTTTCAATGAACATCTGAACAATGAAGTCCAAATCCACAATGAACTCAGGCGCCACCACAGGCACAGTCCTGTACAATTGGTACTGAACCTAGACACAGAGGAGGCAGTATAGCATTCCTTCCCGATGAGACCAGGGGCCACTGGCACAGCTCCTCTGAGGGTGTTCCATCATGGTCACCTGACTGACCAGCTCTCCATGCTCTCCATGTAGATGAAGCCCATGGAGGTCACATTCTGTGTGCTCAAGGACACCAAACAAGATGCCCCTCCCACATGAAACGCAGTGCCCTGCGTCTCAGCGGAGCTCTGGGAAGGCTACATTCCTGGTGTGCTGCCTGCAGCAGAGGTTCAGGAGTCTGGGGACCAGAGTACCTGGTGTTCTGCCCCGTGCCACTCCTGTCCTTTATATTGGCGAGGTAAGTTCCCTCTATTCCCACCTGGCTGAGAGTTTATCATAAACGGATGCTGTATTTCGTCAAATACTTTTTCTACATCTATTGATATGATCATGAGGTTTTTATCCTTGATTTTGCTTATGTGGCGTATCATGTTCATTGATTTCTGCATGCTGAACCAACCTTGCATCCCCAAAATAAATCCCAGTTGGTCATGGTGTATAATCTTTTTAATGTATTGCTGAATTCAGTTTGCAATATTTTGTCAAAGATTTTTGCATCTATGTTCATCATGGATATTAACCTATATTTTTCTTTTTGCAATGTGTTTATGCAGTTTTGAAATCTAGGTAAGGCTGGACTCATAAAGTGAGCATGGCAGCTTTCCCTTCTCTTAAATTTTTTGGAATAGTTTGAGGATAGGTGTTAATTCTTCTTTGAATGTTTGGTAAAGTTCACATGTAAAGCTCTTTGGACCTGGACTTTTGTTTGTTGGAAGTTTTTTTATTACTGATTTTGTTGGTAATCATTGGATGGTTCAGATTTTTTATTTCTTCTTAATTTCCTGTTGGCAAATTGTATGTTTCTAGGAATTTATCCATTTCTTCCAGATTGTCTAATTTGTTGGCATATAATTGTTTGTAGTATTTTCTTATAGTCTTCTGTATTTCTGTGGTGCCAGTTGTGACTCCTCCTCTTTAACTTTTGATTTTATTTGTGTCCTCACTTTTTTTTTTCTTGATGACTCTGGTTACAGGTTTATCAATCTTATTTATCTATTTAGAGAACCAGCTCTTGGTTTCATTGGTCTTTTGTATTTTTTTAGACTCTATTTCTCCTGTGACCTTTATTATTTCTTTTCTTCTACTCACTTTGAGCTTTGTTTGTTGTTCTTTTTACAGTTCCTTTAGGTTATATTATTTATTTGTGATTTTTCTTGTTCCTTTAGGTAGGACTGTATTGCTATGAATTTCCCTCTTAGGATTTTTGTTGTGTCCCATAGATTTTGGATTGTGTTTTCATTTTCATATGTCTCACAAGGTATCTTTTGATTTCTTCCTTGATTTCATTAACCCCTTTATTGTTTAGTAATATATTATTTAGCTTGATGTGTTTGTGTCTTTCTCAGGTTTTTTATTGTAATTGATTTCTAGTTTCATACGATTGTGGTCAAAGAAGATTCTTAATATGATTCAGTCTTCTTAAATTTATTGAGACTTGTTTTGTGACCCATCATGAGGCCTATCCTAGAAAATGTTCCATGTACACTTGAAAAAAAAGTATGCTCTGCTTCTTTGAGGTGAAATGCTAAAAAAAAATTTAATTAAATCCATCTGATCTAATGTGTCATTTAAGGCTGTTATTGATTTTGTCTGAAAAATCTACCCATTGATGTCAATGTAGTGTTTAAGTTCCTACTATGACTGATGTCAATGGAGTGTTCAAGTGTCTAGGTTGGTTGCCTAAATGTTTTTAAGGGTTAGATCCTCTTGTTGAATTGATTCTTTCATCATTGTGTAATGTTTTTTGTCTCTTTTATAGCCTTGTTTTAAATTCTATTGTGTCTAATATAAATATTGCTACCCCAGCATATTTTGTTTCTGTTTACATGAACTATTTTTTCCAATCCTTTGTATCTTTGTATCTGTGTATCTTTCAATTTGAAGTGGGTCTCTTGTAGACAGCATATGTATGGGTCTTGTTTTTCTTATCCATTCAATTACCCTATGTCTTTTGATTGGAGCAATCCATTAACATTTGAAGTGATTATTGATAGGTATACATTTATTGCCATTTTATTATTCACATTTATATTCTTTTTCTCCCTTCTTCTTATGGAAGACCCTTTAACAGTTCTTATCATGTTGGTGTGATAGTAATGAAATTCTTTAGCATTTTCTTATCTGAAAAGCTCTTTATCTCTCCTTCATTTTTACTTTTTATTATTTTATTTTTTTAATCCCCACAAAGGATATGTTTTTATTCATTTGAGAAAGGAAAGGGGGGAGAGAAACATCGATATGAGAGAGAAGATTCTACTGATTGCCTCCCATATACACCCCAACCAGGGATCAAACCTGCAATCTAGATATGTGCCCTGACTGGGAATCAAACCCACAACCTTGTGGTGTATGAAATGATGCTCCAACCAACTGAGCCACCTGGCCAGGCCTCTCCTTCCTTTTTATTTCATTTTATTTTTTTATGAAAAAAATGGGTTTTTTTCCTTTTTAAAAAACTTTTTAAAATACATTTTATTGATTTTTTACAGAGAGGAAAAGAGAGGGATAGAGAGCTAGAAACATCGATGAGACAGAAACATCGATCAGCTGCCTCTTACATACTCCCTACTGGGGATGTGCCTGCAACCAAGTACATGCCCTTGACCAGAATCGAACCTGGGACTCTTGAGTCCACAGGCCGACACTTTATCCACTGTGCCAAACCAGCTACGGCTTTTTTCTTTAAAAAAAAAATATTTTAGAAAAAAAAAAGAGGGAGGAGAAACATTGATGTAAGAAACACCAATTGGCTGCATCCACATGTGCCCCAACTGGGGATTGAATCACAACCCCAGTATATGCCATGATCAGTAATCAAACCCACCACCTTATGGTGTATGGGATGACACTCCAAACAACTGAGCCACACACCAGCCAGGGCTCTCCTTCATTTTTAAATATTAACCTTGCTAGGTAGAGAAGTCTTGGTTGGAGGTCCTTGCTTTTCAACACTTTGAATATCATGACAATCCCTTTGGACTTGAAATGTTTTTGTTGAGAAATCAGCTGACAGTCTTATGGGCGCTCCCTTGAAGACCACTAACTGTCTTTGTCTTGCTGCTTTTAAGATTCTCTCTTTGTCTTTAACCTTTGCATTTTAATTATGATGTGTCTTGATGTGGGCCTCTGTAGTTCATCTTATTTGGAGCTCTCTGTGCTTTGTGGACTTACATATCTATATTCTTCACCAGTTTAGGAAAGCTTTCAGTCATTTCTCCAAACAAGTTCTCAATCCCTTGCTCTCACTTCTCCTTCCAGCATCCCTATGATGCCTATGTTGTTATGATTGATGTTGTCCCAGAAGCCCCTGAAATTATTGCCTGTTTTAAATCCTCTTTTTATTTTTGCTGTTCTGATTGGGTGTTTTCCGCTATCTTGTCTTCTAAATCACTGATTCTGTCCTCTGCTTCATCTGCTGTTGATTCCTTCTAGCACAGTGGTTCTCAACCTTCTGGCCCTTTAAATACAGTTCCTCATGTTGTGATCCAACCATAAAATTATTTTCGTTGCTACTTCATAACTGTAATGTTGCTACTGTTATGAATCGTAATGTAAATATCTGATATGCAGGATGGTCTTAGGCGACCTCTGTGAAAGGGTGACCGACAGGTTGAGAACCACTGTTCTAGGATATTCACTTTAGTTTTGTATTCTCCATTTACTTATGGTTTCCATATCCCCTTTTTAATGTTTGCTATGTCTTTGTTGAAGTTCTAATCTCCTTGAGCATCCTGGTAACCAGTGGTTTTTTAAAAGTGATCTTTATAGCTATAATAATAAAAGCGTAATATGCTAATTAAACCAGACAGCCAAATGACCTTCCGGACAACCTTCCAAAGCCAGGGCTGCAAGGGCTGAGGCAAGCTGCCACAGCTGCAAGGGCTGAGTCCCTTGTATTAATTTCATACATCAGGCTTCTAGTATATATATTATTGATTCCAAAGAGGGAGAAGGAGATAGAAACACCAATGATGAAAGAGAATCATTGATTGGCTGCCTCCTGCAGGTCCCCCACTGGGAATCGAGCCTGCATCCTGGGCATATGCCCTTGATTGGAATTGAGCCCAGGACCCTTCAGTCCATAGGCCGATACTCTACCCACTTAGCCAAACCAGCCAGGGCTGCCTCCTTTTTAAGTTGAGTCTTGTTGTTGGAACATTAGGCTGTTGTTGACCCTTAGGCTGACTCATTTTGAGAAATGCCTACAACCAGCAGTATATGAGCTTCTATGCAGGTGCTGACCCATGGGTCACCTGTCACTTGTAGTATGTCACTTATGGAGCTAATTGGGTGGTGCTCTGTTTTGGTCTAAAGCCAGCTGCGAGATGTGTTGATTTTGGGCCATTTGGGAGACTGGTGCAGACCTGGATTAGCAGCTGCCTGTGACTTGGGGCTACCTGGTAGGAGTATAAAGTTATTCATGGTTGGTAATTGCTTGTTCTGGGCCTGGATGCATGTGAGAGAGGTCATACTGCTAACTATGGCCACTACCACCACCAATACTGAGCCTGGGGTAGGTGAGCAAAAGTCACAGGCACTCTATGCCTGCCATTGCCTGTCAACTGCCTTTAAGGCTCAACCATTGAAGGGTCCTTTGCAAGTTAGGTAGGCAGGGTCCCAAGGAGTCACCAGGGCGGGGGGAGTGTTGTCAGTTTAATGTTTAGATTTGGCACTAGTACTGAGACTGAGGTCCCTCAGCATAAGTCTCAGGGTACACTGTGGCCAGCTGCCACCTGCCTCAGGCCTGTGGATTTTTGCAGTGTGGCAGAGTCTCAAGGAGTCAAGATGAAGCTAGTGAAGTTCACCAGGCTAATGTAGATTCAGATCTGGCTGTGTGGAGGGAGAGTTCAACATAGGCAATGGCAGATATTCCTCCAGCCCTTACTCTGAAGCCACACAACTGTTTCTCTATATATGTCTCTGGTGCCCCCTCCCCCCCCCCCGCCCCCCGATTTGCTTGCCCTGTGCCCAAATGCAGGACGAATGCCTGTAAGCTGGAGTCTGTTCAAGCATCCTTTAAGAGGATGGCTGGGGTTTCTAGCACCCTCCATCCCACCTGGACAGATGGAATCCCCACTGGTTTTCACAGCCAGATATTTTGGGGACTCTCTTCCTGGCACTGGTGTTCCAGGCTAGGGAGTGGAGCTGAGACTCCCTTGCTCTTGCAGGGGACCTTTGCAGCTGAGATAGCCCTCTGTTTTTTCAAATGCCTGCCATGTGTGGGAGTGGGGCCAGCCCATTCTGAGTCTCTGCCCCTTTTAACATCCTTGATGTGACTTCTTTATAATCTTAGTTATAGGATTTCTGTGTGGCTAGTCAGCAGATAGTTCTCTAGGTTGGTTGCTCTATAACTTAATTGTAATTTTTATGTGGTCATGGCAGGAGGTGAATACAGTATCCATCAACTCAGTCATCTTCACCAGAATTCCCTGAAATAACTTTATTTTTGTAAGAAAAAAAAACCTTCTCAATATAGATACTGGATTTTCATATAATTTTAATTACCATTCTGTTTTTAAATTTCAGTCTATATTTTTTCTCATTTAATAAATTCTTGCCTATTAAAGTCACATTGTATAGAATGGAGAGATGTATAAACACTCTTCCCACATAATATCTATATCATGACCAAAGGAGCAGCAACTCTCGCAGCAAGTGGGGCGGGGCACCAGCAGCATCCATGGAGCATGTGAGGCGTCTATGAGGCAGACATGGCTCTGATGGCAGGCTAGGCCTATGGGGCCCTACAAACACATGATTTAATTGTGCGCTGGGCCTCTAGTATATTAATATAATGTATGTTTATACTTATATTTTCAAATTATGTATTTTATATTTGTATGTATATGTCTATATTTTATTTTAAAATATTTTTATTAATTTCAGAAAGGATGGAAGATACATATTTTTATAAACATCAATGATGAGAGAGAATCATTGGATTAGCTGCCTCTTGCATGCCTCACACTGGGGATCAAGCCCACAACCCAGGCATGTGCCGTAATTGGGAATGAAACTGAGAACTGGTTCTTAGGTAGATGCTCAATGGCTGAGCCGCGCCAGCCGGGATATGTCTATATTTATATAGATATGTAGAAAAGACAAACCTACCACCCACTGGCAGGACTAATCTCAAGCCTCAATGTTTCCTTCATGTAATGAACCTGGTTGGATTTAATTACAGAGCCACCAGCTCAGAGTGCCCGATGGTCATTACCATTGCTGCTACTAAATGCATCACTTACATCTCCTTCTGGTTTTCAGTATGGTAAAGTGCTCTTCCCACCTTTTTTTCTTACAGCACTGAGCAGTGCCCCTCAATATCGGGTATAATACAATGGGGGTCAGGGGCAGGCTGGACTCTGTTGCGCCTATGTGTTCAGCTAAGAACTGTAGAAGGAGGAATGGTCTGTCCCAAAGAAGCTGACGAGTTCCAAGAAGGCTGTATTAATGTTACTTCTTTTTGAGACCAAGGACGGAGTATTACAGCACCACTGTCAGCCACTTAGAGACTTTGTTAAAAGTCTGAAGAACGTTGAAATTCTCTCTTCTGCTTTAAGGGATGGCAGAGTACATCAGGCTGATGACTGGTTGAAGATTCCATTTCTTGGAGAGCCAAAACTGTCATCAAGTGTCAGGCTGGTGATGTAGGGGTTAGCACATACGATTGCATTATGGGCCTGTTGTCTAATAGTTAACAGTCCCTACATCCTATCAGACAAAAGGCTTGGCTCGCGCACACCCCCAGGACCTTCAAGACACTGTAACGAGAATTTTTAAATTGACTTATAACATGTAGACACAACGCTTGGGATAGGCCACATGTTCTCACCATTTTTCAAACATGAATTCTTTTACATTCTCCAGGGCCTCAGAGAGGGTATGTTTTTATTATTGCCACGTGTCAAATGGACATACTAAGGCAAAACAACATGCTCTTACACCTGCAGAGTACACTATTAACACCTCACAACTTCTGTGGACCGGGCATCTGGGCACAGTCGGGCTGGGTGTCTCTGCTCCAAGGTTTCTGTGAAGCAGGAAGTATGTTTTCACTGAGGCTGGACTAGGAATCCATTTCCCCCTGAGGTCACTCGCCTGGTTTGTCAGGATGCAGGTTAGCCTGAGGAGGGCTCTAGCTCCTGCCTGTTGGCCTGGGCGCTCCCTCAGTTCTTTCCAATGAGGTCTCTACATAGGGCAGCTCAAAACATGGGTGCTTGCTCTCCTACTTACAGAGATAAGACAGACAGAGAGACAGACAGGCAGACAAACACAGATATACATAGAGAAAATGAAATAGAAGCTCAGAGGAAGGAAGGAAACTCAAGAATGACAGAGGAGTGGCAGGACATGACACCCCATCACCTGGGCTGTATTCTCAACTGTTCAGAAGCCAGTTCCTCAGTATTCAGAGGGCGCATAGGACGTTCCCACCAGGAGGCAGGAATCACTAGAAGCCACTGTGAAGCCTCCCACCACATGGACTGACACGAGGCACTGGGTCTGATTCTAAGTTTAACAAGAGACCACGGGGAGGTTTTAGGTCAGTAAATGACAATATCTGAATTTCCTGTCATTTTAACCCCTTCAAGGTGCAGACATGAGGCCAAGATAGGCAGTGACTTCCCCAAGATCACACACTGGCCCCCCTAGCATGATTAGGTTGATGTTTCATGCTACAACCCACCCCTTCTTGTAATGCTTCCACTTCTATGTTTGTGTACCAGATTCCTGGGGCACCAGCCCGCAGGCTGTGATAGAGGCATTATCTCATCCACACCTCATGAGGTCCTTAGGAAATGGTGTCTAGAATCGCTCTCATTGTGCAGACAGGGAGACTGGGGAGGCCCTGAGAGGCACAAAGGCTTCTCTAGGGCACAGAACTCGTAAGAAGGAGGTGTGAACTCAGCTTTCTCCTCCAAGCTGGGGACCTGGGACATGCCCAGCGAACTTTGGGAAGGGCTGTGTTAGGTGTTGGTGCACACGTGTGGAGATGACATGGGCCAAGTGGGGCAACGGTCAACGGCCCAGAGGGGACTTTCGGTCGCTCTGATTGGAGGAAGGGGCCCAGGTCATGGAACCTTGAAAGGGTGACCTCACTTCCTCGGTGACAGAATCCCAACAGAAAAGAGAAGTCTAGTTCACTTGACTGCAGTCAGTCAGGAGAGGAGGATGTTTCTCTGTTGCTTCCCGACTTTATGCCGAGACTCTGGGCAGAAGAAAGCCCAGAGTAAGACAGATTTCTGTTGCTGTAGAGTTTGGCGCAAGGGCCACCATGGACACCTCTCGCACTCTGGCAGGAGGCACCTTCAGGTAACCGAGGGCTGGCTCGTCTAGGCCAGGCCCCAACTAGGATCCCACCAGGCCAGCCCCAGGCCCTGCTCCCTGTGTGTGTTGGGCCTGGTGAGGGAAAGTGGGGGATGAAGGGCACTCATCCTGGGCAGGAGCTGGTTGTTGGCAGTTGGAAGCCTGGTGGGTCTGTCATGTTCATACCCAACTCATAGCTGGTGGGATGGAAATATGAGCACTGGGTATCAAGCTCCTCATACACTTAATCTTGAGCCCACAAGGTGTCATCTCATGCCTTCCCTGGCTGGAGGTCTTTGCAGATCCCCCTCTGTGATTGATCTGGGGAATAGAATTTGTGGTGGGCATCTCCCTGAGCTGGCAATGCCCAGGCAGGCCACTGATGCCTCCTGGCCCGGCACCGGGCTCTGTCTTTGTAGAGCTCCAATGAGGATGTCATAGAGGAGCTGGTTGAGGCATTCAGTTATGCCATCAACCAGTACAAAGGACAAGAAAGCCAGGCCAGGAACATCATCCAGTGCCAGGCTGAGGTGAGAGCTGTCCCACAAACAGGACCTGAGATGACTGGGATGGGACCAGAACCCAGGCTCAAATCTGAGGCCCACTCCCAAAGACATCTGTACCTCCAATACTCCCATCCGGGTTCCTGGTAGGGTAGGAATACAGTCTTCATGTTTTTGTTGAAATGGTAGAGAAAAAAATTATTGCTGTCCTTGCACTTGGCTCGTTGTGATTGTCCAACTACCTGCCCCAGGTATCCTGTGGAGCAGTCAGCTCGAATGTCCTTGAATGACTTTTCCAACCCTTACACATCGTCATACATGATAGGGTGGTTTGTACAAAAACACAAGAAAGAAAAAAACAAAAAAGCATGGGGAGGAATGAAGGTATTGGACACATTTCTCTGCAACCTGTCATCTCACAGAGCATGGCAAACCATTGTATGCCGGCCAGGTCAGGAGCTATGACCTTATCCACCATCATTTTGGTGCTGTTGGACCTTGACATGATTCAATCCTTTTGTCAGTTCAACAGGGCTGCCAGGAATATCTTCACTGTGTCTAACAGAATGTATCAGTTTGCTAGGTCTGCATAACAGGGGATCACAGATGGAAGGTTCCGGATGCCTACTGGCTCAGTACGCAGCTCTATTTTTGCAGAACTCCAATGAGGATGTCATTGAGGAGGTGGTCCATGGGCCCCACTATACCATCTGCCGGGTCAGGGTGCTGGTGCACCAGGCCGACAACAGCAGCCAGTGCTGGTCTGAGGTGAGAATTGGCTTGGAGGGATGAGGGGGGAAGGGGAGTCTTCATACCCAGGAACCGAAGATGACAGGGGAGGGTCAAGAACCCAGACTCAAATCTGGGGACCCCTCCAGGGCCCTCCTAAGGTGTTTCCACTAGAGTGTCCATAGGTTTATGTATAAAGGATTCTGGACCTCCACTTCTTCTTCCAGCTACATGGTAGGAGAGAGAGGCTCTCCTCATATAGTTTAGGAATATTGGAAAAGAAAAGTATGTTGTTTCACTTCACAGTAGAACACGAGCACCTGACCCTGGTATCTTATGGAGTAGTCAGCACAACTGCCTTTAGAGACCTTCTCAGAGCCTTATACATCATCACACTTGACAGGGTGGTACGAACAAGAACTGGATACACTTCTGTGCAACTTGTCATCTCACAGAGCACAGAAAACCATTGTAGGCTGGCCACGTCAGGGGTCATGACCTTCTGCATCTCCCCAGAAAGGACAGTGATTCAGCCTTTCAGTGCTGTTGGAACTTATGAACAATTCTGCTGCTAGTTCAGCAGGGCTGCCGGGAACATCCTCATTGAATCCTAACAGACTGAGTTGCCAGGGCTGCCGTAAGATAGAACCGCAGATTGGGTGGAGGGTTCCTAATGCCTACTGGCCCGGACGGGCTCTGTCTCTGTAGAGCTCCAAAGAGGACATTGTGGAAGAGCTCATCGGTGGGTTCAACTCTTCTATCTCCCTAGACAAGGGGAAGGTGTGTCAGGCCACAGACACCATCCAGTGCCAGACTGAGGTAAGAGCTGGCCCAGAGGTTGAGGGGGAGGAATGTGTCTCCTCACCCACCACCCTGAGATGACCTGGCAGTGCTCAGAGCCCAGACTCAAATTAGAGGACTCCCCAGGATCCTCCTAGGGCTTCCCCTAGAGCAGTGGCTCTCAACCTTCCTAATGCCGCGACCCTTTAATACAGTTCCTCATGTTGTGGTGACCCCTAACCATAAAATTATTTTCGTTGCTACTTCATAACTGTAATTTTGCTACTGTCATGAATCGTAATGTAAATATCTGATATGCAGGGTGTATTTAGGCGACCCCTGTGAAAGGGTCATTTGACCCCCAAAGGGGTCATGACTCACAGGTTGAGAACCGTTGCCTAGAGTGTGCCACAGTCCCATGCACAAAGGAATCTAGAGTTCCGCTTCTCCCTCCAGCTACATGGGAGGACACTCCAAACATATCTGCAGGAATATCAGAGAGAAAAAAAATATGTTTCATTTCACAGTAGGTCACGAGCACATTTACATTTTCCTTTTTATGTTGTTTAAACTACCTGCCCCAGGGATCCTGTCCTTGCAGACCTCCTCCAATCACTGAGGTCCTCTGCCAATGCCATGCAGACTTTCAGTGCTGTGGGACAGTGGCATAATTCAATTCAGGCACCACATCAGCAGTGCTGTGAGAAACACTTAAGTTTGTCCAAATATACTGTATGAGTTTCCTCCTGCTGCTATAACATCAAATCAGACTGGTATAAACAGTTCATTTTCTCATAATCCCAGAGGTTACATGTTAGAGATGAGGGTGTCACCAGGGCTGGTTCCTCCTGAGGGGGTCTCTCCTGGGCTTGTGGATGGACGTATTTTATCTCTGTGCCACAAGGAGTCCCCTCTCTGCTTCCATATGTTCTCCCCTTCTCTTCTAAGGACATTAGTCATATTGGATTAAGACCAAGACCACTGAATTCCCTTTACCTGAATGGCTTGCTTAGAGACTAGAACTCAAGGACAGGCACATTCTCAAGTTCTAGCAATTCCAAAGTATTGGAATTTGAGTGACACAATTTACACTACAATGGATATGCTATTCCCAGCTGGAGAGACATCCAGTCCAGATGGAAGGATGTGCACATGTAACATTTTAAGAGCTGCAGCCTGATTACAAATGGAAAAGCTGGAGCAGTGATGTTGCCAACATCAGTTTTGTGATGATGGCCACTGACTAGCACCCAATCTGGCCCAAGGATCTCTCACTCATTTAAATTTTGACCAATCCAAGACAAGGTTGTTCAAGGCAATCACAATGTTCCTTTACTAGCAATTGCTTCATGGGTACTTTGACTCACCCATCAGCCTTCTACTAGCCACATGGATTAGCTACTTCCTGAGTCATGTGCTCATACTCCAACTTTCTCCAGTCTGGACTCATCAAGCCTTTACCCCTTGGCTGAACTGGGATCTCCATAATGAGGGTCCAAAAATGTCCTTTAATGTAAAAGGAAGAAACATAAGTGTCATTTTGGGAGACAATGGTTTTCATACCTGGGTCTACCCTGTACCCTGTCCTCCAACTTGGGGGGATGAGGTTCCCAAGACTGTCCATCCAGGTCAGAAGCAGAGATGTCTCAGGCAGCTAAGAGGGAATGTCATGCAGTTCTAGCGTGGGACAGTTTTCCATTCTGACCATCATGCTCTGGAGCTGCCATTTGACATGCCTAAGCCTCTGGGCTCTCATCTCTATATAATGGAGATGTTTCTAGAGAACTCATTGGAACAATGGTCTTCATTCATAAAGACTATTTAAACAAGGACATCTGTTGCTCCTTAGCTAAAACAACATGCCTAGAAGGTAACAACTGTATAAATATCCCATCCACCAAACTTAAGCGGTACCTTTAAAATCTAGAACCTGGTTCAGTATGGACACTCCTGTCCTTCCTCTGGCACATGTCCCTGAGGTCTGAGAGTTCCTGCCTGAGCTCCAGACCTCATCCTCCTCATGACTCATGGGGATGCCACTGATGGATCCCTCCTTGACCCACCCAGTGCGCAGCTGAATTAACACGCGACCTGAGTGAGACTAGCAGGGTGCGGGCCCTACAGGAAGGCACAATGAGGAAGGCGGCAACGTCGGTGGTACCAGCACTCACGGGTGGAAACATCTCCCGCACCGCCACATTTATATCCATCCACCCCGCCTTATCCAGAGCTCAAGAGTTCCTGGACCTGCTGTTTAATAGGTGAGCACACTCCCCCTTCTTGGGCATAGTGGTGATTCTGAGCACTGCTAGCTATGTGTCTTGAAAATGTCACATCTCTGTGAGCCTCAGTTTGCTCTTCTGAAAAGTGGGGTAGGGGATAGAGGATAACCCTCATAAGGTTCTTGCAGAGACTACTGTAGGGATGAGCCATGGCAGGTGCTCTGCTGAAAGGGCTGCTGGACAGGCTATGGTTGTTCATGTCCATTATTTCTCTGTCCCCCATGAAAAGTCATCTGCCTAACCCATCAGTGGCCTGTGGCATTTCTGTTTTTTCATTTTATTTTCTTCTGTTAGTTTTTATATTTTCCTTGGCCTGTGACATTTCTGAGTTTGCAAAAGCACGTGGAAAACAACCAGTCAAGGAGTTCAGGAATCCACTTAGCTGATCCCTGTACACATGGTTGGTGTTGGCAGACTAGGGAGAGCAGGGGGCCGCAGGCCACTCATATATCTGGGATGGTTCTCATTGGAGATCATGTATTCGACAATGTGTATTAAGCACCTACCACAAGTAGGCACTTTTGGAGACACTTAGCATAACTTGGAGAATGAAGGAGACAAAATCCCTGGGCCCCATGGGGTTCCACTAGGTGAATCAGACAGTGACACTGTCCATCATTCATAGGTCCTGTCCCCCACCCATCAGATCTGATGCCATCAAGGTATTCTCCACATCTGGAGGCATACCTCCTCATAATGACCAGGGTGACAAACCACAGGACCAAGTCAAAAAGCGAGTGGTCTTTGGGTTCAGAAGGAGGACCTCCTGAGTCCACAGGATGAAGGCAATGGGTAGGGAGGGCCTGGCAGAACCATGATCTTACACACATCTTCTTATTCCCAAGGGAGACCTGAGCCCTGATGGCTTCTATTCTGGGAGTACAGGGGTCAAAGAGGACTGTGGATGGGGCCCCTGGCCTCGTAGGACCTAAGAGGGGTGGGCTGAATTGTCCTCCAGAGTCCCAAACTACCCCAGTCCCATCTTGCTCTGCCTGCCCCTCTCCACAATCATCTCCCCTGACCACCATCACCAGGCTCAAAATGGCCTGCTCACACATCTGTCAAGCCTCAGTGCAGATGCCCAGGTGTATGGAGGGCTGGGCTGGGCAGGGACAGGACATTCAGAACTGTCAGTGGGAAGAAAAGACTCACACAGATGCCATGTG
The DNA here is from genome assembly GCA_004026665.1 of Murina feae. NCBI lineage: Eukaryota > Metazoa > Chordata > Mammalia > Chiroptera > Vespertilionidae > Murina > Murina feae. Next base: position 49,237 of record PVJC01006560.1, read on the forward strand.
AAAGTTGTTAATCACCAGGCCTGCTGCTCTCGGAACAGCCACTAAGGGATCGGGGCTGGCATGGAGCTGTCCCCTAGATGGGCAGGGGCAGGCACAGAGGTCTAGTCCCAAACAAGGGTGCTCTGGGAGGGCAGTGTATAAACAAAGACCAGGATACTGACTCCGCTGCCATGCTCCTCTCCCCAGAGCCATTGCTTCTACGGTGGGGACCTGGCCCGACCAAGTGCAGGGTTTTGGCCGGGCTCTCCGCTTCCCCAGGTTCCAACTGAAGCAAGCCTCAGTGCAGGCCAACTTCCCTGCCCCACGCCATGCGGGCCACGCCCGTCTCCTTTGGATGGAGCTGGAGCATCTAGAGCCCACCAAGGCCATGCTGGAAGGTGAGGGGAACACATTCTGAGAAGATGATGGGGAGGGGAGATTCATGGGCCGCAGTGCCCTTCTAGGCAGTGGCATCTTTCCTGTCTGGCAAGGCACAGAACGTCAGGTCTGTGTGTGAATGTGTCCATTTCTCCTGCTCCAGGTCCACCTCCAGGGCTCCTGAGCACTCCAGAGCCAAAGGAAGGGCCTGCTCAGGGGCCAGTGGCTGGTCCAGCCGGAGGCCTCTCCCTGGCCTGGCCAGGCATGAAGCTGTACTCGAAGTCGTCATGGAGGCGTCTTTTTGAACCTTATTTTTTTCTGTCTTAAACATTCTAAGCAAGTATCCTAAATATATAGACAAATAAGAGGAATACACCCCAACAGTATATGTATAATAGCCAAAAACAATAGTTTCTATTAAATGAACTATATACCACTAAATGAAATATTTTGGAACAAATATCAATAAAGTTGTTGATTAAAAATATCTGTAGACAATACCTGCTCATATACATATGCATACTACAATTGTGCATTTATTATGTGTAACCATTATAAATATGGAATTATACATTTTTAAATCACTTCTAAAAGAGATTTAAATGTTGTGATAAGTAAACAAATATAAACTGATAAAACGGAGAAATAAAATTTGAAAATGTATCCAACACAATGTCAACACTTATGAACTCTTGCAAGGACTACCAGAAATGACGGGCTCTTCCCTTTTTGCTCAGTCTATTTTCTGGTTTTTGTACGAGGATCATATATTCATTACCAGATATTTCAAGACTATTTATACAGATGACACTTTAAGAGTTTTTAATTATCTCACCAATATTAATAATGTCTTTCTAAATTTTCCCAACTGCTGTTTGAGATCTTGAAATGATCTCATCAAAAGCAAAACTAACATAATGAGCTACATTCTACTTCCCTCAGTATTTAGTTTGATTTGCTATCTGAGCACTGAGAGCCACTTGGCTGGCTAACAGTATTTAAAATCACTAGAGACAGAAAGAGCATTGCTTTGGTTGTCACTGAAATAATGCAAAAGAACTCTCTCCACTAAACACTTACTTAATCGTTTTATGTTTCCTTCTTGAGCCCAGAATTGAACATAATGGTCAAATTCAACTGAGGAATAGGCAGTGGTTGCACTGGGACAGGATGGTATGAAAACAAGGACAACCTTCCTAGTCCTACCTAAAGGGCCACAGTTCACTGACATAACTGCAACCACCTATAATTAAAATTAAACCCAACATGTTGACAATTTTTAAGCCAAAATAAAAAAATGAGGATGTGATCTGTAGCAAATATTTCACAAAGAAAGCTTGCTATGTAAGATGAAGTCACATCATGTCAATCCATACAAACATGTGGCTGAATACCCATAGGCGGTCATTCTCATGTCAATACTCTCGCTCTGAGGAGAGACACATTTTCTAGCTTTTGATTTCTATTTGGTTTGAATGAAAACCAGCTGGTCTATAAACCAAGCCAACACTCCCAGGTATCCACCAAGGGAAACCTAAAGGTCAACACTAACTGAATTTTAAGTTTTACTTCATTTTAGTTCATGTAAATTTAATTTTAAAAAGTTTTATGTAGCTAGCGGTAATTGTATTGGAAAGGGTAGCAAATAGATTGAAAATAGGCATCCCTGAATGTCAGGATACCTTTCCTGCACAAGTCCACACAGAAGACATTTACAGGACCATTTGCGCACATTGTATAAAGAGGAAGACCACTTTCCCACAGCCATTCCCTGACTCGTCCTCATCCTCATCCTCCTCCTCGTGGGCAGAGGCAGCTTCCTTCAGTAGCAGTTTGGTATTCAATTGCCCCACATCCCTCACAGTTGGGACACCTGTGGTCATGGGCTTGATAAGAGAGTATCAGAGATGATTTCCAAGATAATATTTTCCTCCCTGAGAAAAAGAACAATAATAAAGAAAAGACTTATTTCCTTCCTTTGATGCTGGGTGCTGTGCCACCTTCCTGTTGCTGGCAGTCATATTGTGACCATGAGTGAATAGTGAAGAGAATGAGCAGGTGAATTCAATCCTAGATCCACCCAGCTATGAATTTACTTTGTAAGAAAAGCAATGTGAAAGACACTTTCATCAGGATTCTCTTGCTTAAAATCCTCAGCTTCCACAATGAGATCCTTACAACTCCTGAATGTGGGCAAGGTTGTATTATTTCTTGGTATTGCAAGAAATGGGTAACTGTGAGAGCAGAGAGGACAAGGAAAGATGGGAGGTGTTTAAAAGAAGTATCTACAGTCTTCCAACTATTTCAGAGGGCAACTCTGGACACAGGCATGACACAGCTCTAAGCTGTGGTAGGAAAGTATGATGTCAATGAGGATCTCAAAGTGTGACCAGAGGAAAGGAGTGAAGGAGGAACAAGACTAGAAAAATAAGCAAAGGTCAGCATATGGAAGGCCTGGAGGGATATGCTAAGGATTTTGGACTTACTCTAACGGCCATAGAAAAACACTGTCAGTTATAAATAAAACACATGATCATATTTACATTTTCAAATATCTTTTGGGCTGCATGTAGAGTAGAGAATAGTTTGGAATGGGGCAATACTAGAGGTTGACAGACCAGACAGAACACATCCTCTCAAGAGACCATGATGTCAACATGACTTAGGACTCTCAATGCTAACTTTGACATGGGAGAAAGAGTGAAGTGCACTCCCACTCTAATAGCAATTCCTGCACCTTTCCTTAGCACAGACACACCCTAATCAGAATCAAGTCAACACCTGTGGGAACCAGCCACCTCACATTCACTCCAAGGTCAAACCTGCACTGACCTTGATTTGTTTGCCTGAAAAACCAACAGGCTTCAGAGAGCTTGCCTTGGGGTCCTGGCAACAGTAAATAAACACACACACACACACACACAGATGAGGATTACAATTCTGTAGAGACCTCACTTTAAATTGGCTCCTCCCTTCCAGGTAAGCAGAGTAAACAAAGCTAGGGTAATCTCCAAAGGTGACTTAAGAGACTAAAAAAGGAGAACCAAGATGGCGGCATGAGGTATATACCTAAATGCACAGCCTCCACACCTACGTTATAGAAATACAACTATTCAGATAAACAACCATCCTCCAGAACCAAGGGAGGGGAAGCATTACATCTAGAAGGGAAGAGGAGTGCTTTGAGACTGAATAGCAGCTCCCGGCGCGCCCAAACTGAAAGGTACGCGCGAAACAGAGGCGGCGGCGGGGCGCGTGGCGGTGCAGGTGAAAGGGTGGCAGCGGCGATCGGGTCCTCGGCTTAGAAGATTATAAATTCCCGGGTCGCACTAAATGCAACGCGGGCTGTAGGGCAACGGGGCGGCGGAAGACCAGTGGCTATTACTGACGTGGAGATTCAGGGACTGAGAATCGTGCGCAGACCCCAGGGCTTGGAGACGCCAAACGCAGTAGAAACTGCGGCATTAGCAGAGGGGATGCCATTGTGAGTCGCTCCACCCCCGGTGATTCTGAAACCCCGCCCCATCCCACCTACAACCCCGCCCAAGCTGTGTGCCTGCCTGCCTTCAGCATAACCTAAGGGTCTGCAGCTGAGACAGAACTCCAATAGATCCAAACTCCAAACAACCAGGAGAAAGGCCTGCAAGTCATTTCCCCCAGTGATACCTCCCAGTGATAACTACAACAAGACTGTGCACCCAGCTTTCAAAGGCGTACAACAAGAGTGTCCACCCCAGGTGTTGGGGAGGCTGAATCACTGGCCCCTATATAGGACACCTAGCACAGAAAGCCAAAATGCGGAGACTAAGAAACAGGTCACAAAAGAAAGAAATGGAGGAACGCAAACGACTGGATATAGAGTTCAAAACCACGGTTATAAGGTTTTTCAAGAAGTTTCTAGAGACTGCTGATAAATTTAGTGAGACCCTCGAGCATATGAAAAAGAACCAGCTAGAAATTAAGCATACACTGACTAAAATAAAGAATAATATACAGAGATCCAACAGCAGACTAGAGGATCGCAAGAATCAAGTCAAAGATATGAAATATGAAGAAGCAAAACCCACCCAGCCAAAAAAGCCAAAACAAACAAACAAACAAAAAATCAAAAAGTATGAAGATAGTGTAAGGAGTCTCTGGAACAACTTCAAGCATACCAACATCAGAATTATAGGGGTGCCAGATGAAGAGAGAGAGCAAGATATTGAAAACCTATTTGAAGAAATAATGACAGAAAACTTCCCCCACCTGGTAAAAAAAACAGACTTCCAAGTCCAGGAAGCGCAGAGAACTCCAAACAAAAGGAACCTAAGAAGGACCACACCAAGACACATCATTATTAAAATGCCTAGAGCAAAAGACAAGGAGAGAATCTTAAAAGCTGCAAGAGAAAAGCAGTTAGTTACTCACAAGGGGGAACCCATACGACTATCAGCTGATTTCTCAACAGAAACACTGCAGGCCAGAAGGGACTGGCAAGAAATATTCACAGTGATGAATAGCAAGAACCTACAGCCAAAACTACTTTACCCAGCAAGGCTATCATTCAGAATTGAAGGTCAGATAAAGAGCTTCACAGACGACAAAAAGCTAAAGGGAGTTCATCACCACCCAACCAGTATTATATGAAATGCTAAAAGCTATCCTTTGAGAAGAGGAAGAAGAAAAAGTAAAGATAAAAATTATGAACAACAAATACATATCTATCAACAAGTGAGCCTAAAAATCAAGTGAATAAAAAATCTGATGAACAGAATAGACTGGTGAATAGAATAGAATCAGAGGCATAGAAAGGAAGTGGACTGACAATTTTTGGGGGTAAAGGGTGTTGGGGGTGCGGGAAGATAATGGACAATAATT